>JALAJA010000226.1:0-32500 GCA_023376005.1 Doryteuthis pealeii | reverse complement strand
TTAGAAGGATGTTCGGGGTTACTTATTTATCGACGGAGAGAAACTGAAAGCCTATTAGGGATTAACTTCAGCAAGAATCACTGTTTGTTTGCAGTCACTTCACCAGAGATTGCCATTCAAAAATTGTTCTCATCAGCCACTCACGCAGCTGCAGATAAATATGTAAAAATGTAGACACTACGCCATCGTCTTCGATAGACGGACGGATGCCAACCATATGTGTGTTTGTGTGTGTGTGTGAGTGCGGTTGTGGCGGTGCGTGAACTTTTAACGATTTTTTAGAGAACAAAGGGCCTCTTTCTGCGGCTGAAACTGTATCAATTTATGTATAGTATTTATATGCTAGGGTTTGTTTTAGAATGGAGGATGTTCCTTTTATAGCTGCAAATATTTTTCGTAGCCGCTTGGGTTAACAGGTATTGTGTCATGGTATATTTTAAGTTCTGTTTGACCAACCCGATGGCCACTACTACAACTGGTAAGATATTGATTTCTTACAATGACGTTGTTTTTAGGTCAATCTTGAATTCTTTTTATTTTGTGATTTTCTCATGCTCGTTTCTATTCAGGCCATAGTTTGTTGGTCATGGTGGGTTTTATTTTTCTTGCAGTAGGATGGATGATTTTATTTGCTCCTCAAACACTATTTCTTCCTTCTGTTCCACTCTCAAGCCTTGAGTAGCTGAAACAGTAAATAATAAATTTCTTCTCCTCAATAGACCACTTAGCTATGTTATACTTTCTATTTGTAGTACTCCTTGCTTGGTTTTGCCGGATTCCAGGACCAGTATTGGGCTCTTGTGTTTGGGAGTATCGAGCTTAGTGTTGTCAATTGTCGGAGTATCACTAGAGGAAAGTACAGCGTAAGTTTCCACGTTTAGCCCAGTGTGTAACCATAACGAGGGGCCCTTTTATTATTCTGGGTGATGCTCTGCCAGTATTAATCTTCGGGATTTAAGTCAATTTTCATTGTAATTTTTGGTCAGGTTTTACTTTCAAATGGAAGTATCCTCATGTCAGATACTGTACAGAGAAGTCGAAGACACTCAAAATCGTGTCTTGTAGTATTTCGAATGCTCTCCTCTGTGTGTGTGAGTTTGTTTACAGTTATTTACTAAGCTTAGCTTAGACTTAGCACAAGGACAGAATTAGGTAGCACCCGATGAGAATCTAACACATTAAAAATGGTCTGCAAATCCCGGCTAATCCTGACGCCACTTGAGGTGCCCTGTGTTTTTGTTTACATGTAATTTTTTTTTTATCAAGACCAGACAAGACCAAAAGAACATTGTTGATACTTCTTTGAATAAATCCATATTTTAATGCCTATTTGGCAATTAATCTGCATGATACGTTAGAATCTGATTGACTACAATCTGCGTCTCGATTTTTATCCCCAACATGTAATCAATATGAAAATCATATTAAACACGACAAACATATTTTTATCGCCGTTTTAGGTCAGCGACTGTGAATGACCTCAAAGATGGACGTTCCAAACTTTTCATTGCAAGGTAGATTTTAATTTCCGCCTTTCACCTTACAAGTAATCGATCGATTTAATACATGGATGATGAAGCCATTCATAGAATCAACATCCGAACATTTTTCTTTTTTCATTTTTCTCTACGTATCAATATAGATGTATTTTCATTTTACGCATACACACAACAACCACCACTCTCATACAGACACACTATAAATACATATGTATGTGTGTGGGAGTCCATATGTATGTGAGTGTATATGCATAAATAAAAATACATCTATCTCACAAACGCTCACTAATATATATATATATATATATATATTATATATTATATATATATATATATATATATTCAAATTGCAAGGGTTTTGCCTATGCTTTAATCACATTTAACTTCGCTTTATCTCAAATTGATAAAACATCCAAGGAGGACAAAATCTAAAAAATAAGATACCTCCAATCACCCTATCAACCCCTTTCTCAAACAAAAATCACTAACCATATTCAATACTAGTAAAATAACATCTATAAGTAAAAATATATCAATACCTACCCTCCTATTATCACTCAAAATATATAAATTACCAACGACGATTTACAATTTAAGAATTACCTATCTGTTGAAAAGTGTTACAACAATTTCTTTAGATACCACGAAACTTCATTTAGATAGAATATTACAAAACCACTTATTAGTTCTCCTTTGTGAATAAATTTCTAATCAAAATCCATTTACTCACATTTCTATTACACCAAAGTCAGAATTAGCTACCATACTTTCTTAACCCGAAGACAACTACTGACAGTAACTGTACAACTTTCCTTGAACAAGTATTGTTACATAATTATTCCGAAAAGATCGGGTAAGTCAGCCATGTTTATTGATTCATTCGAATTCTTAATTTCACTATTCTTGCAATCTCTTAAAAAAACAGTCAATTAATTTTATACCCTGTCATATTATATATATATATATATATATATATATATATATATATATATATATATATATATTGAATTGAAACAGACAATTCCTATCTGACAGTCTTTCGTCGATCCGTTTCGTCACTAGCGCTTTCGAAAGCGCTAGTGGCGAAACATTCGGTGGACTGGTATACCAGTTCCACCCTGACACCAGAAGGATAGCCCGAAGATTAGAAACGGATCGATGAAAGACTTGTCAGACAGGAATTGTCTGTTCAATTCAATGAAACCTGTTTAAAAGAAAAAAATGCTGCCTAAATACCTTATATATATATATATATATATATATATATATATATATATATATGTCATGTATTTTGATGATTTAATTATATCTTTATTCACTGAAAATGTATATTTCATGTATAGGCATATATTTCTCATAAAAATCAAATATGCTTGCAGAAACACACACACACACACATTATATATAATATATATATATATTATATATATATATATATATAATGTGTGTGTGGTGTGTGTGTATGTGTGTGTGTGTTTCTGCAAGCATATTTGATTTTTATGAGAATATATGCCTATACATGAAATATACATTTTCAGTGAATAAGGATATAATTAAATCATCAAAATACATGACATTATATATATATATATATATATATATATATATAATCCAAAATCCAGAGAATAAATCTTCCTTACGACACAAAGAACAAGTCGCAGTTTGAGAAAAGACTTAGAGATATATAGTATTATGTACTCATGTTTTGGTTGATTACAATTTCGAAAAAATATTTTCCTTTCTCAATAATTATCTATATATTAATACATATGTTCACCGGTAACATCTCGCAACACCCTCTGTTTAAAAATTAGACCGTCCTAGATGTAATTCAAAAATGTAACTCCTGATAATCTGGTGTTTCTTATTTCATATGAGTGTTGTCAACTCAGCAAAATAATAGGACATTCCGTTATAATTTTAAAGAAATTGAAGAAACAGGTCATGCTACACAGACAAAATATAAGAGAGAAAGAAAGTTTTGAGAAATGATAGAGAGGGGTGCGTGCATGGTAGCGATAACGCTAATCTGTTTAAATCGAAATGATGAAAAGAAAGAAAAAGAGTGAGACAATTAAATCAAGATTATAATGCTTTTTAAATAGTGAAGTATTTACCAATAGCACTTGATAAATATATCAAACGTTGTAATAATTAAATAAATAATACTGTGGTATATCCCCAGTCCCTGCTAGTTGTAATATTTCCTTTAGACATATAGATTTTGTCACGAAGTGATTTCATATACATTTATTATAAGTCAAAAAGCTGAGAAACAAGTGGAACAGAATCTACGAACGTATGAGGAATTTGGCTGACTATGCACATCTATGCTATATGAAAGAAAACTATTTCTCTTACGGAAGTAAAAAAAAAACAACAAACAATACTTTGACATTATTGTAGTTGTTTAAAGTATTTCTTTATTCATTCTCTTCTGTCATTCTTAACTCAATTTACTTCCAGAAACGTTATTATTTTCTTCAAGAGGAATCTTTAAAGACAACAGTAAGTAGAAATACGAAAATGAAATATACTATGGAATTCAACGTATGATTTTTTGTTCGTCTATCTATTATCTCACAACTCAAAGACTGCTAGTGACATGGCTGATAAATATTCTCGGCTTACTCAGGAGACACCAGAGTAATTGTTTAGCATATTACTTTTTAAAAAAATTCCTCGTCGTCTTTCAGAGATCTACTCGATTCATATTGTAAGTATAAATCTACATTGAACACATGTATTAAGTTATTTAAAACGTCCTTTTGTATTTAAATATATAAAATAGATATTTCACCGGAGATTCCCTCGCCAGAAATCCAAATTATTCTTTTTGTCTGTTTGTGTTCTACTTCCATTTGTAATATGAGCAAAAGCCACAATAACACATGAACTCTGACCTTTCGACAAAGTTTAATCACATAATAACTCCACAAAAATTACATATTGTTGTGAGGTTTTAAGGGGTCAAATAAGAACAAAACTACGGGTAACAAATGTAGAAAAATGTATTAACATAAAATAGACAAATACAATAGAGAGAGGTGGAAATTACGTCCGCCGAACGGAGTTATTGGCATACACGCATTGGCTTACTGCTAAGCCACAATTATCCCTGTTATTATAGTAACCTGTCGGCGCATTCCATCAGTCTTATAGGGTGTATCACCTATAACACATATCATATAAGCAACACCTGAAAAACAGGATTTACATTTTTGCATTTAATCTTGGACGGTTTGGACGGTCTCATTTTTAACCAGATGTTGTTGCAAGATGATACCGGTCGTATAATTATGGAACACGAATATTAATAAATACATCGGGTATATTTTTACCCCCTCTTTGCTTACCAAGGATAGGCATTGATCATATGGAAATAGGACAACATAGGCATTTTGCTGAGCGATTATTATTCTGTTTGATAGAAAAAAGAACTTGGAGAATCAATTTGGACGGTTTTGTGTGGGATATAGAAGCAGTCATGTGATGTAAAAATGAAGGGAAAATGGGAGAAAGCAAACAAGATAAATGAATGAATGATCAATGTGCTCTATAATCCATATATCAAATTGACATCAACTGGCTTTATTCATTTCTAATAGAGTTTAATACTTTGCTGAATCCAATACGCAATGGACCGGACGTTTGATATAAGACAGGATTCTTTGTATAGCATTTGTATAAGGATTAGTGCTACTAGGAAATTAATCAACACTAATGTAGGTGAAATTACAAAGAAATTATGATGAGATTTTGATGAATTTAAGTTTTCTCTGTTTAATATAACAAAGGATAATCCGTATTTGATGTCATTTAAAACAATGTTTATTTCAAGCTTAATACAAAATAATTGTTTTTAATCATCTGATTTAACTGAGTAATTTCTGTAATAATCTATACGTATACGAGTCAATTCATCCCGGTATAATGTCATTCTAGAGCATCGAAACCAATGAATTCTTCGAAATGATTGTAATAATTGTAGTCGGATTGAGGATGGTCTGCCAAGTAGCCCATACCTTTTTAATTATTTGGATTTTTCAGACTATTGTCCTCATCTTTATTGTTATATACACAAAGTTTCGGTCAATTTGCCCTCAGGCATTCTTCAGATATTTCTTGTTGAACTCAGCAATCTTCTCAAACTCGGGAGATTCCATGTTGTAATACAAAATAGCTTAACAGCTATACCCGGGCATGGTTAAGAGAATGAGATCAGTCTACCCTTATGGATTGAATAAGGGGGGTCGGTTCGAAGTTCCGTGAAGGCTCCCGGTTACGACGTGAAGTTTCCCGAGTTCAAAAAGAATGTTTCCTAGTTCCGAATGAAGGTTCCCAAGTTTCTAAGTTCGACAATAAATACCTAAAGAAGGTCGGGGAAAACATTACGGACCAACCAAATACATGGCCAAGCATTCTTCTATAGCTTTTAAAAATGCCTAATTGCGCTGCACACAAGCTAAAACCATACTGGCACTCACTAAATTATCTTAGCCTATTTTTCTTTGTATCCAAACAATCTGTACTATATGATGCGTTGCCATAAGATAGATACAAAATGATTCATGTTACTTTCATCGAAGTACAGAAGAATCCACCTCGGATTGTTTACTCACACTGAGCATATCAAAAGCAAACATGGTCCCGGGAGTGTGGATTTTACTTTCCCTATCAATGGCCTTACTTCTTTTATATTTGTGGGTGCCAATTCTAAATTACGGATGTAAAATACGGACATCGGTGATTAACGTTCTTAGAATACTATTTAGTCAACATGGCCTACCTGAGACGTCAGTCTTGGACAATGGAAAACAGTCTACATCTGATTCGTTCCGTTATTCAGTATTTCATGATGCATCAACACATGACCCCTCACCATTCTATCACCCACAATCCAATGGACAAACTAACTTTGTGGATACATTTGAACATGGTCTGCTCAATGCAAGAGGTGCGACAACAGCAGAGTAAATGCTCCATGCATTGCTCCTTTTTTATCGAATACAATTCTGTAAAGAATGGATTTCATTAACAGAGAAACACATGGGAAAAAACTCTGTACAACACCGGGGGGGGGGGGTTATGCACCTCAAAAGAAACAGTAAGGAAAAAAACAAAACAAATTAAAGAATAATAATTCTCAGCGTCTGCTATGAATTATAAGCCTCAAAGGCAGAACTGGACAGCAGCCACCAGCCTCAAAAGAGGAGGACTCAAATATACTAGCAACAACCTAGTCACCAACATTTCAACCGTTCCATTTGTTTTGGGAGTGGAGACGTACACAATCTATCACAGTTACTTCCCATACAGATAAATACAAAGGGGAATAGAGATAGGTCTCACAGGAACTGCCCAATGTGTAATTGCAACAGAGTGAGGCAACTACAAGTTAATCCCAATCGCGCTTGAAACAGGTGAATAATTAAAACGGAGTTTTAGGGTCAGCATTTAAAGATCCAGATTTAATCCTCTTTGCATTAGCCTCAGGTTAGATCATGGTGTATTGTGGGATGAAGAAGGCAAGAGAGAAGAAACATCGCCATGCGGTACAATTTATCCAAAGAGTTTGGAGTTTAACAAGTGTCGGATTTGGTTGGAGCCATTAGCAGCGCCCTAAATTGAATAAAACTTTCGTCTATTTTACTCATGAGTGTCTTTAAATTCACACACACACACACATTATATAATATATATATATATATATAATTTATATATATATAAGATTATGTATATATGTCTGTCTGTATGTGTGTATTTTTCCCTGTATATTTTTGTAGAAGAACCGAGCACATATTTTTATAAAGGGAAAACCGAAGTTCAATAAAACCCACTTCCTATTTTTGTCCGAGGGGGGCGGAGAATTTAACCCCTATCTTCCATTAAAAAAAACTAAATAGAAATATTATAATGTATAAACCAATGATATATTTAAAATCAATTGAAATAACTAAAAAAATAAAACAAATTAATAAAGGACAAAACTTAATAAAACGCAAATAAAAGACAAAAATACAAACAAGAAGAGTAGGAAAAAAACACACACACAATATGAGTCTAGGTTAAAAATCATATATAAGTAAAATATGTAGATATTCTAGCCAAATCAAGACATTAGGTTTATAAGTTCCCAAAATTCACACTCAATTGTCCAATTGGACACATGGCCGAATGGATTAGGCAGTTAGGTTAAAAAACAGTTCTAAGTGACAGTTATCTCAGGTTCCCGAGTTAGAAAAATAATTAATTAACACAACTCCTACCCCAGCTATGGTTAGTGGAATGAGAACAGGATACCCCCGTGGACTAAATAAATAAAGGGTTATGTTCAAAGTTCCGTGATGGCTCCCGAATACGACAAGAAAGTTCCCGAGTCCGACAAGAAATACCTGAAGAAGGCCGGAGGGTATATCGGCCGAAACGTTGTACAAATAACAATGAAGATGGGGACAATAGTCCGAATAACGCTAATAATACTAATCTTCAAGCCTCATCTCAAGCATTCAGAGAAATACTTTAAAACAAGAATTTATATCTATAAAAGATAGTAAAAAAAAAATATAGAAAAATATTTTTTTTTATTATCAATGTGAAATATTTATTTTTATCTAATCACTAGTAATGCTGGGTATCTTTGCTAGATATATAAATTTACAGTACGTTAAAATGTTACAAAAGCAATTTTCAGACCATACTAAGGTCAAAATATAATGTAACTTTTAGCATTTAGTTGGCTGGTTGATTAAATTTACGTTATGTCAAAGCTTGTTGGGTGATTTTATGCCAAATACGTTTTCTTTTCCTTCGTTCTTAATGGGTAATAACTATTCGTTTCTCTTCAACACATAGATTGGACACATCAGATATTGCTCCTCTGGCTCAGAGTGGACCCGGAAGTGATGACAATGAAGGTGTTTCTCACACTTCCCAGAACTCCAAAACTGGAACTTCATTAGATGCAGTTTTTCTAGTATTTAGTTTAATACAAAACTCACTTTAAAAAAAGTAGATTATATCAGAATGAGTATTTATTTGAAAAAAATATACTTCAGCAATAAAGTAAGGGGGGCTATTGTCGGTATCAGCCGGACAGTGAAGGAGTCTATCCCTTTTTCACTAGCGCAAAGGGAGTATTTTTGCTTAGTTGGAGCGCCACACCTACTGTCAGCTTCCCACTTTAACGCACAGAGCTGTGCTACTCATACGCTGTGTAGGCAGATACCGGCATCGAACTCAGGACCTTGCGATTCCGAGGTGGATACTATACCGACTGAGCTAAACCAGATGCAATAATGATATGAATTTGTTTTTCTTTTGTTTTGTTTTTTTAGATTCTATCTATTTCCCGGGCATATAGTAATACTGGCCTTACTAAAAACGGTCAGTATCAATCTTCCGAATTGCAAAAGCTGTCAGACATTTTGGAGAAAGTCCAAATGATCCGGACTGAGAGCACAGAGATATTTCACCCTTTCTAGACGGAAAGTTCAACCCACGCGTTAATTGCCCTGTATAAACTGACAGGGGATCAACTTCGTTTATTATAAAATACGAACCGAATAGAAAATTATGGAGTTAACATTTCTTTTCCATTTTTAGATTTTTATCAACATTGGATTTTAAGTAGAACTTTCATTCTTGAAACTCTGGGAAAACTAAAGACAGTTTGAGGCAATATTGGAAAAATAGAAAAAAAAATTATTTTTCGGCTCATAGGAATATGTGTTAATTAAATTTCTCCTAAGTGTGTACAAACAAGGGTCTTTTCAATTTAAATAAAACATGTTTAATGCATTTCAATTTCATATTCCACTCATATTTACGGAATTATTTTTCGCACTTTAAAATAATCATTTGTTTTTATTTTGTTTAATGACGTATATCGTAGTATTATATATTATGGCACTACTTGAGTTGGGATTGAAAAAATGTATCTTTCCGTTACTACCAGGATTCGAGGAAATTTCTCTAACGTTGACGTCAAGCTATTACAATATTTTAGTGTATTTTTATTGATTGTTCTTTTAATTTTTTTATAAAAATGATATTCTACGGAGTAAAGAAACATTCTGGACATTAAAAAATATATAACATTCAGAATTTCACAGTGATAAACAACTAAATGTATCAATTTTTATTGAATCATGCAAATGAATCAATGTCCGTGTTGTTAAAGTTAGTAAAGGGCTCTCATTTCTCATTAAATTAGCACACAAGAACACACATCTATCTACCAATCTATCTCCCCGAATCTCTCTCTCTCTCTCTCTCTCTCTCTCTATTATATATATAATATTATATAATATATATATATATATATATATATATATAGAGAGAGAGAGAGAGAGAGAGATAAAATGGTATGAAAACACACAATACTGTCAAAATGAAAATATTTTATATCATTTTCATAGCTAATATTGAACAATATTTCGATTCATAAAAAATCATCATCAGAGCTTGTTTTTTTTAATCCGGACTCATCGAGAGAGAAGCAGAAGATAATTTAAATTCAAATTGGAAGCATTGTTGTTCCAAAAGCGTGTAAGCTATGCAATCGCTTCGTCATTTGCACGTCCGCTGCGCGTTTCTCCGCCAACGTCATGATTGTATATCTTTGTAACAGTTTTTGAAAGAAAAATACATATTTCAAATTCAAAAATAAAAAAATTCTGTTTCCAAAAAAGACGAGGCTTTTTTTAATATATCCCCTTATTTAGCGACACTCGTACTTAGAAATCATAAAATCCCCTTCACATAACTATTTTAGACATACACTTCCTAACAAATTTAAATTTTACATTATCCCACTGAACCCTTACACCATTCATATTTTTTTTTACATAAAAACTTTTTTTTTTTTTTTTTTTTTTTTTTTTTTAATTAAATAAACATTTTTTATGAAAAATAAATCCGTTACTAACCGACCATGAACGGGTTAAACTCTTCTTTTTGAATAATTTTCCCTGTGACTCTTCATCTTGATCATTTCCCCATTATTACATTTATCTTTATTTCATATTTTTTCTACGGCATATGTATATGCAAGAAACGCTAGTTCATCTGCGTAGTCAGTATCACTAATCGTTTCTGCGGGATATCGTCAGCCATTACATTTTTTAGTGTGAAACCATATTCTCCAATTAGATCTATTAACGCTGGTAGTAAATTATCAGATTTAAAATAGAGCATATTACGATTCATCCCTTTAAATTCTCCAACGAAAATGACAAATAAATTACTTTCGTGATTTTATACATAATGGTTTCTTTGGGACTACCACATATTGGTAGTATTTGCTCCACTATTCCTGTGTATGGAATTAAATGCCTTCCTTAAATCTAAAAAAAAAAGTATTGCTTAATGCATTGTTGCATATTCTCAACGATTATGAAATGGTCATTATTAAATCTTAATTAGCATCGTAATTATTAACGATAATTAAAATATAGAGTTAAATTTTCTGCAAAAATGCACATCTTATTAATGCATTTAAAATCCTGAAGTATGTGTTATATATCCCTAACAAATAAAGATTTAGACGGGAATAATTTGCATACTAATTTTAACAAGACTGGGTTTAATGAATAATTATTTATAGTTAGTTATTTCTAATACTATCATGTTTTTCTCAAACGAACCAAATGTAATCCTAAAATAACATTAAAAAAGTGTACTAGTTTTATATTCGTTCTTATTTAGTTTCGTTAGTTAATTTAATATATTTTATTACATTAAAACAAATACTTGCACCAAATGGGCACATACTTCTGCTACTGTTGTTAATTGTATAAATGTCTGATACGATGAATAATCAGATTCTTAAAAGTTTTCGCTCAAGGCCGTTCTGATTTCTTTACCCGGATTTCTGTCTCAACTGTAGGTCGGATCTGACAGAAACAGAACATTATGTACTTTAGCAGCTAAAGCAGTACGTATTATACCTCTGTAATTCTTAGTGATTAAGAGGAGGTTTTCGGCAGCAAAACTGGCACCCGTATCAGGTACGCCAAGGTTTGTCTAGTGAGGTGGGTGCGTACACACACATCATCCCTCAAAACAAGAGCTGTGAAAGGGCGGATGAGTTCCAAAGGAGCCAACAGCCATCAACACCGATTATAGTAGGATTGTGGTCACATAAATCCCCAAATGAGGTAGATGGGACTCTTTAGCCTTGGACAGAAATCCATCTAGACTAGGAAAATTTGGTTACAAATACTCATTCCAACGAAAGTCTACGAGAGTTAACCCCGATATTAAATCAAAAGCTGGAGTCACTAGGGTGATGTGATGCTGAATTTCAGCGATATCCAGCATCTCATGCTAATCGATCATTGCAAAACTGCATTGTTTTGCTTTTTTTAAATTACTTTTCGTTCGGACCACAACGACAATGTGGAGAGAGAGAGAGCTGCTGCTTGGACAACATATCCCCCATATCAACTCGTCTAGGGTACGTGGTTCCACGTTTTTTTTTATACTACACCATCGTCTCTAGTAGGCGGATGAAAGCCAACAGTGAGGTTATCTTTTTTCTGAGAGGATAAGATTCAACGTTTCACTTTACATAGGGGGTCGGTTTAGCTCAGTCGGTAGAGCACCCGCCTAGGATTCGCAAGGTTTCCCTTTCGATAAAGGTCCCCGCCAACTCATCTTTATCAATCAGGGGTCTTAGCCACTAGGCCATCGTACACCTGCAGGCTAGAGGCAGATTTTTACACACACACACACAATATATATATATATATATATATATATATATATATATATATATATATATATATATCATCCACAGACGCTGTGTTTCGATGTATTACGTCTCATCCATGTGGCTATAATTTATAGGCTATCTCTGGCCGAGATCGAAATTTAATATCCAATATCAGACAGATAGTGAAGGCTTGGGTTGGACCGTCCGCACTTTTTGGCACAGTCGATTGGAAATGATTGGTGAAATGAATGTCACAATCCCAATCTACGACTGACCTCAGGGTTTGTAAATTCAGAGATTTACTTTTCCTACATCGGTTACCTATCCGTAGAGCCCAGTCTGTCCTAGTATTTACCCATAGCTGAATGGAGAACATGTGGATTTATACCTTTCCCAACTGTATTAGCGCTATGTGAAATGCAAACAGTCTTGTCGAGGATTTGAACTCTAATCATTACACCACGCACCTCCACACATATATGTAGAAAGCAAGGCCCCGAAACGGTTTGCACATTCTCTCCTGATGAGCCCATGCATTTGTAAACATCCTTTGTTTTTTTCAATATATCATATTCACACTGTCGGATTTATTTTCCATTTTATTTCACATATAATATATATATATATATACATATATATATATGACAAAATTTACTTACTTTAAATACATGCATATCTAAGCCTTATAATAGTCCGGGACAAGGAGATGAATGAAATTCAATCAGAGAGAATCTAACTTTGCAAACTTGTGTTCTCCACTGCAGTGAATAGATAGAGTTAATCTAAACTGCATAAAAGAGAATTTAGAATGATAATTTTCAAGGCAAACATGCTCTGCACAATTCGCTGATTACCTAGTCAAATTCAAATTTCGTACTCCGATGATGTGTTATTCGATTGAATCACTTTGCTTTGGAATAAAAATATATACACTTCTACCCAAATACCCAAAACCCGCTAAGCAACTAAATAACCATTTACATATCTCTCTCTCTCTCTCTCTCTCTCTTTTATATATATATATATATATATATATATATATATATATATATATATAGATAGAGATAGAGATAGAGAGAGAGAGAGAGAGAAATATGATGAGGATATCCGTCAATATGTGAAGAAAATGTTTTCAAAAAATATAACAAACACAGGATGTTACGATCAGAGGAAACAATTTTATGTATCTATACTTAAATCATCAGCTTTCGTAAACAAACGCACATATAAAAATTAACGGTTAATAACATTATATTCACACATTCACTATACACTTAACATGTTTCATTTTCTCCCTCACCTAAATTTCTATAAAATTGTCCTCATGATGGTTTAATACAGAAATACTTGAGTATAGACACATAAAATTGTTTCCTCTGATCGTAACATCCTGTGCTTGTTATATTTTTTGAAAATATTGTCTTCACACAGACGCACACTTTCTCGTCACGGACTTAAAATAAAAACAAAAAAATAAACAAATAAAATAAACACACATACACACTAACACACACACACACACACACCGTCGCCCAAATAAAAAATGATTAATCTGCTCGTATTTCCGTACACACGCTCTCTTTCTCACTCTTTCTCTCATACACTCACACACAACGTAAAAAAATATTCAACTTCAAAACCGTTTACCCTGAGTGTTCTCATAAATTTTCGAATCTATTTCCGGAAACGCTGACTTCCCATTCCAACATTATAAACAAACCGATTTAGGTCACCTTATTATTCTGTGATAAAATTTTTACTTTTCCTTATATCAACAAACGCCCTGAAGAAGATCTACTAAACAGATTGAAACACTGCAGCATTGGCTGAATAAATACCACTAATTTTATTTGAACCTGTGTTTTTTCAAATTTTTCATTATATTACATACCGTCGGATTCACTTCCACTTTTCTCCTCACACACACACACATATATATAATATAAAAATTGAGAATACACAAGTTCCATTAACGATTGATGTTTATTAAGCCGATGCTGTGGTGTTTCAGTTTGTTTAACAGACCTTCCTCGGGGCTTTTGTTGGTTTATGGAAAAATAAATCATTAATGAAAACAAAACCTGCGAGCCTCTGCTTTTGGTATGTGGCTACTTTAGTTGATATTCAAAAATGAGGAAAGAAAAGACATACTTTAAAACGCTGCTAACCTCGGAGTCTTAATTTAAAACTACGTGACGTAATTTTTCCCGGAAATTCTTGGAAACTAATTTTAATGAATGGAAAATTTATTTTATGTCGGCGTCTGTTAAGTTTCTGACCGCCATCCTTGGCCAGTTGAAAAAGAACTTAAAGTAAATCCCGAGCTATAGAATCCTTTGGTAAGTGAATAAGTCCTGCGTTATGGAATCCTTCGTAGTGTCAAAGGTCCAGTGATATAATCCTATATTCCGTCGGCCACGAAGGTTCAAAGCAATATGCGTAGGTATGACCAGAACAGCCAGTATAAATAATAATATCAGCAGCAGAATACTGCCAGTGGTTGGCCAATAGGTTGGTCACATGGTTATCGGCTAGTCTATAAGTAGAAGTGGACATCTTGTTAAGTATCTGGTCGGCATCCTTAGTTCCAGATGTAGTAAGTAAGTAAGCAAGCCAATAAGAATCCGGTGTTATAGTATTCTTTGTAAGTCCGACGTCCAAGAGAATCCAAGTGTCAATGACATAAGTTTAGAATGGGTCATCTATTAATACAGCAGAAGCAGCAGCAGTGCCAGTGATTGGACAATAGGAATGCCTTCGGTGGTCACGTGGTAGTCAACGGGTCTATATTTAGGAGTAGGTATCTACCACACGCCTTATATCGAAAATAAATCCAACATCTTGCACACGCCTTATATTACAAAAATCTCAACACGTCCCCATTTATACTACGTGATGTGCGCGTGTGTTTTATTTAAATAAAAATACCTTATTTAATTGAGTAAAACAAATATAATACAAGGATAACATGTTCGAAATATTAAGTGATCAGAATACATAGGAAAAAATCACTCAACAAACTTTAACAAAAAACACGAACATAATTCAAGAACTTGGAAAAACTAGTCTTGTGTGGGTTGCAAGTCCAACTACATAATACTTACTGTGTCTTTTGTCCAAATTTCACACATTATATATTTGTCTATTATTCATTCTCTCGCCCTCTCTCTCAATCTCTTTTCTCACTGAATATTCTACTCTTCAAAAAGCACTTTCATCTTTATGCAAAGAACTTTGTTTCCATTTTAATATTTCTTTTATATCTCTTTTTTTTTTTTTTAGAAAGTATTTTACTCGGTTTTTACCCGTATGTTTAATGTGTTAGTCCTTCAGAAAAAAAGAACTTAAGCAAAACGATCTATACAAGAGAAAAGAGAACGCAATGCTTTTGCATCTTTTAAGAAATACCATTACATGTTCTCTTTTATCTGTTCTGTCTATGAGGATCACGCAATCTTCTTTCACTTTCAAAGCGAGAAGCACGCAATCTAATGACTAACGCGGTAGTTTATGCATTAGACTTACCTTTTTGAAAGATGATTTTATATTATATATATATATATATATATATATATATATATATATATATATATATATATTATGTGCAAGCCGAGTTCACATTGATGCTTTGGCATTTTGTGTTCAAATCGAAATAATGCGCTGAAAAATGAATTTGCTTTCCTACCCGTTAAATACAGTAAATAACAAAGCAGATGGCTCACTTATAATAGTGGTTAGAAGGAAGCGCGTGGTGTAATGGTTAAAGTCTTGGGAAATGGACTAGTCGCCCCGAGTTCAAATCCTGGACGTGGTAATTGCATTTCACTTAGCGCTAATGCCCTTGGGAAAGGTATGAATCCTGCTCTCCCCCCAGCTATGGGTAAATAATAGGACAGTCTGGGATCTTTAACCTTGGTTAGGCAACCGGTCTAGGAGAAGGAAAACTCTGAATTTAAACCTGTTAAACTCCGCTTAAGAAATTGACCTTGTGTCGCATCCTGCTCGTGCGGAGGGGTTGGTAAATATATATAATAGTGGTTAGAGTCGTAGCAAATGGGATCGTCGGCCTGAGTTCAAATCCTGGACGGGATTGTTTGTAATTTACATAGTGCTAATATTCTTGGGAAAGGTATGCATCCAACTACAGCTGTGGGAACATAGTATGGCAGATGGGCTCTTTAATCATAGCTAGGTTAGAAGTATATATGAAGGAAAATCGGAATTCAAACTACACTTAAGAATTTATCTTATATCACATCCTCTTTGTGCGGAGGGTTTTGTACATATATATATATATGGCAGGCTGGGTTAAGTGTTTGGTGATACGTCTAGTCAGAGATAAATTCTGTCGGTTGGGGCAGTACAATAAACCAAAGGATTAAATCACCCAATAGAGCCACCTGTTGGCTGTGGGTAGCGAACCGTAATGCTTAAGGATGGAATCCTGGTGGCTGTGCAGTCCATAACATGCAACACCCCACTTTGCTCTTACTTAGGCTTAGTGAGTGGTCGATGAGACCCCCTCCGATCAATTGACTTGTCACGTCAAGCCCTAGCACCTATATGATTTTACCAATCCTATTTCCCCTATGGAAAATCGCCAACTCCTTTTATCATAAAGAGCTAGATGCGGTGGTTGAAGGTCTTAGTGTCCTGTTTATGACATTAAACTACATCTAATAATGAGGTTTCAATTCTGGAGCTCTGGTGAACGTGGAGTACCAGTTCGACGCCATTACTTCTAGGTTCAGTAACGTGGACGGGGTTGTACCCGTTAGGGTCCCATGTGTGGGTTAAATAGATTGAAATGTGTTTAAAATTGATTAGTCAACAAGAATGAATAAAAATGTCCTAGACATAAAATAACCCAAGTATTGACATGCCGTCAAATCCAACTAAGCAAACAAACAGCAACAGATCCTTATTCCTCCGTGGTATAATGCAACCTAATAGAATCTTAATTAAAGGATGACATTAATAATTTTAATATTGTTGTTCTGAGAGATGACATGAAGGGAAATTATTCAACACTGATGATATATCAGGTAACGGTAAATTCTCATGTCAAAACATATCACTTAATCCGGTAATAATTTTAATATTGTTGTTCTGAGAGATGACATGAAGGGAAATTATTCAACACTGATGATATATCAGGTAACGGTAAATTCTCATGTCAAAACATATCACTTAATCCGGTGATTGGATCATTGTAAAATAATGCAAAGCCAAATCCACTATTTGCCCCTTCATTTCTTTCAAAACTTATGAAAACGATTCATTTCATGTTTTGTTTTAATATTTCGGCCACTAATCTATTAGACTCAGTCTTGTTATTAGAAAAAAAATTTTAGGGTTCATTTCATGTGGCCGAAAAAACACTATCTTTGTCCTTTTTATCATTGTATAACATTTTTATAAAAGCTGCCAGCAAAGTTTATCTAAATCAATATTTTAAAACAGGAAAGTAGAAAAAGCGATAAACATTGGTGATTTAAAATATTTATTAATGATAATTCGACTGAAGTGGTCCAAACAAAGCCAAGGACTTGTTATGAGAACATTTTATTTGACCCGAGAAATAGCTCTCTCTCCCTTTTTATTTCTTTCTCTCTCTCTCTCTCATATATATATATATATATATATATATCTATATATATAAAACATGGGCACTATATCTATAAGTAAATAGTGATCAATATTGTGGCTTTCTACCAAAATTAGTGTAGCGTCGTTGACTTCATGTACACGCTACCCTAACACATGCATGCATATATATATATATATGTATGTAAACTACTTGTATTTTGTACACCTACTTTTTGGGGCACATTTTTATATAGACAAATATGAATAAATGTAGAGATGATAGAAAGACGGATGTGATTATTTAGAATATATAAATAGTGGAATAACAAATTAAGTCATACTTTACTCTTCCTTTAAGAAATGTCATAATCTTTGTCGTTTTCATTTTCTTGATTTTCTTTCTTCGTTCAAACAAGTTTTGTAGCCATGATTTTATTACAAAAAACTCAAAATAGTTAAAAAAAAAAAAAAAAAAAGAAAGAAAGAAAAACACACTCAAAAAACCATTTAAATGAAGATGTAGATATCGTATGTAACTTTTTATGAGGCCATTAGTATAAAAAATAATGTTCCTCTCTAACGTTTTTTTTAATTTTCTTTTCCACATAAATAGAGAAATAAACCCTTTTTCTTGAGAAGATCTAATGGCCGTTATGAAAATTAGTTTTGTGGAGTATTAGACGTCAAGCACACCCCGTGTTTGCCGGTCCAAGACGAATGGCCTTGCAATTCAATTTCATGGAAGAAAATATTTCCCAAGCCAAAGCGAAAGAAACTTCATAATTTGACCCGATAACGATAGGAGATATTTTCGTTTCAATCTTCTCGTTCGAAAGAAATACCTGTTATTCAGCATTATTTCTTATGATTATATTTTCTAGATTTGATTTTATGTACATTTGTTTTATGTTAATGCCGTTTGCAGAGAATATTAGAATTAGAAAGTTGTTATTTATATGCCAACCAGTTCCGTTTTCATTTTTCATGAAGTAGTTTACTTTGTGTTCATCATTTTAGAAAAGTTTTTTTTAATAATCTTTCTTTTTTCTTTTTTTATTCGTCTTTCTTTCTTTCAGATAATTTTAATAATGTAATAAATCTAAGGTTTATTCTACATCGTAGGAGTTATTTTACCAAGGATTATAATTTCTCTTGTTATTGCAATTTAATTAATGGATTTTAAACCTCAAATTTATAAAAATAAGATGAGATCATTAATAAGATAGTTTACACGCACGCACAAACACACACATATATATATGTGTGTGTGTATAAGTAAAGGAGACGTAGATATTATAATTCTTATACAAATAAATAAGTAATATATTATTTATCAACACACACACATTCTCTCTCTCTCTCTCTCTATATATATATATATATATATATATATATATAGATAGAGAGAGAGAGAGAGAGAGAGAGAGAGAGAGAGGTATTCAAAGAATCTGGTGTCCTTGAAATGACATTAAACTCCATCTAGTGGTAAGGTTCCAAATTTGGAGCTCTGGGGTATATGGAGCACGCCTTCATCGCCATTACTCCCAGGTACACTCTAACTCAGAATGATAATACCTGTTATGGTCCCATCCATCGTTTAAAAAAATGAGTTTTAAACAATGTTTTTAAAAGTTTAGGTAAAAAAATAATGAATATCCATCAAACAAAAAAATTCAAAACAAAATTCTTCAGCATAAAATAACCAAACAAGTATTGGCTTGCTATAAAATTCAACCAACCAAACCTAACCAAAAATATATATTATCTCTAGACGATGAAGTCGACGCGAGGTCAGTGAAACATAAACTGTTTGTCAATTACTTCTACCGTGTTTACGGTAACTTTTCATTTACCATACCATTATTTAAATCTTAGTACACTACAGTCATAATTCGTAGAAACCCACGAATTATGTACTAATAAGATCACAGCTGAATACTCTCTAGAATACCATGTGCCATTAATCACAATTGTTTTCACATTCTTCTTTACTACAAATATACACCATGACATTTCATTGTTCTTATTTGAATAATTATATTATTTTGTGACTGCTATCCTTATCTCTATTGTGTATAATCACAATGCCCAGGCCACTGTAACCCCGGGCACTGTTTTAGGTGTTTTTTTCATTTATTATTTCAATTACCTTAAAATATGCCATCTTCAGATGATTACCCATGAATTCAAACGTGGTTTCGGAGTTTAATCGTTACTTCTCAAAGGTGCTCCAAGCACCATAAATACCACCAGATTTATTGACAAAATTGTGATTAGATATAGAAAAATTAAATGCAACACTGAAATTTCAAAATGTCGTAAAGAATGTTATCACGTACCTAACTACTTTAATCTGATCAAGGATATAAATGCGAGGGTTCCAAAATGCAATAATTGCATCTTATTACCTCATGTTAAGACTATTTAATGAACGCTTGACGTTGAAATTTAAAAGTAAATAGGTTTGGAAATTTAAATTAAACTGTTTAGTGTGTATAAAAAAAGTATAATTTTGTTTTAAACTAAAGTATAAACAACATAAACTTACATTTCTTCTCATTTGATTTGCATTTTATGTCAATAGTGTTGTTCTCGAATGGACAGTTTGCTCATCAAAATGTTCATTGATCCGTATTGGGATACACATTCAGAGTTTAAATAGAATTCCCACTTGAAAACTTAAGATCAAGACTGAGCATTGGACGGTAGTAAACAAGAAAATATAAGAAATGATTATAACAATAAAAATACAAAAAGGCAAAGAAACATTCACATCTCTCTTTCGGGATTTGAATTGATTGATAATGCAATCTTCATGTATTTGTATAAAATAATTATATTAATAGAAGAATCTGTGGGACATGAAGAATACTGTTGTAATTCAAACACAAGCAATTTAATTTCAGTAAAAAGTATTTAATTTGAAGAATAAATACCGTACAACAGATTTATTTTTATACAAATGGTATCTAAACCAGGCATGAGAGGCCGCTTGGATTACATACGTATATCATGAGGGCCACATGGATTACATGTGTTGGTCATGAGAGCAACACATGCCACCTAAGTCTTTAAATCCGTCTTTCACATAAACAGAACAATGTTTTCATTAATACATTTATGATAAACTAAAAGCCATCGAATACATATCTAGAAATACAGTTCTGTTAAAAAGAAAAGAAAAAAAAGAATATTACTAGCAGAGTTTGAATAATAAAGCCTACAAGTGTCATTGTCACTTCTGCAACTTAAAACAATTGGAGGAGACACTTTTATATACCCTTTTCATTACTTCTTACTTCTATTCTTCTTCTGGGGTCTTGACAACTTAAGTTCTTCTAGGTCTCTTCTAACATCTCTTCTAGCGTCTTGGTGATCGGTCGCACTTTGCTCATTTCTTCTTCCAATCAGTCTTGTTACCAAGACATTGACCAACCACAGAACCGTGTTATCTTCTTAAGCTTTCATTTCCTTAACTAAACATTTCATGTAACTAAATATCTGACTAACATAGCGCGCGTGTGCAGTGTGAGTTCCAGTCAAGGCAGAAAGACCTTATCTGCCCGACGTCTAACTGTAACTGAGGACAAAACCAGGTCCCACGTGACTTCACGTAATTTGGCAGGCTTTCTGTACTATTCCATGGAAAGTCCCGCCCATGGTATGAAAGGGGCCATCCCTTTAGAAATACAGGGGATTGACAATAATCTTATGCAACCGCATAGATTATGTAACAACACAATGAGTTGATAAAATACTATTTCTTAACAAGACATTGCGCTAATGAAAATAAACGACCATTTTGTCTGAGGAATTTTTGGAAAATACTTTCAAAAACGTTGGATACAGTCAAAGCGCCATATGAGAGTGTAGCCTGTATGCGGGCCACACCTATGCTTGCCAAGGGCCGCATGCTGCGCCAAGGCTGCGAGTTCGTCATGCCTGATCTAAACATCTATATATGGATACTCTTGTTCCTTAATCTTCCGACCGTTGTCATCTTGCATCGCCCTCTGGTTAAAATAAGACCATTCCCGTCGCCCAAGATGAAATGAAAAATAAATGCAATCCTGATTATCTTGAGTCGCTTATTCAACGAATACTTGTGTATTTCATCACCACAGCTAAATAATGGGCCATTCCATTTTTATTATGAAGAAAAAGGACACGCTACACAGAAAACATAACTAGAAAGAAAGAAAGAAAAACAGGAGAAATATTGAGAAGAGGGTGTGAGCGCAGGTAAGCGATAATGCTAATCGGATTCAATCGCACATGACGAAGACAGACAGACAGACAGACAGACAGACAGACAGGCAGAGACAGAGAGAGAGAATTAAATCGCGATTATTATACTTTTTAGATATTGAACTATTTGCAATAGCTCTTAAGTAAATATATCAAACGTAATAATTAAATTATCATACTGGGGTACATTCACAGGTTCAGTGTATTTTAATCTAGAAAAGATTATTTAATCAAATAAAACATTGTCTTCTCAATTCCTCATTGACATCAAGTCACCAATTTCTTTCCTAATGATTGTCTCTAGAGTCAAGGAATTAAATTAAGGTTCCTTCATTTTTATCCGGTTTGGAGGAGATAATAATACATTTAAGGAGCTGACCTAGACTGAAGTCGATTTCACGTGTGTAGTCATTGCAATGACCACACACGTGAAATCGACTGCTATTAATCGGTGTCTCGATTAATTAACCCAGAAGATCCTTATGGTGAAACTCGAGTAGGTTATCTCTTGTACCCATTTTATGATAAATAATATATATATATATATATATATATATATATATATATAAGGAATCTACTGAGTCAGACGAACCTACTATTAGTTTCGCATGAAGCTCTTCAGGGCTAAAATCTGAGTCAGATTTTAGCCCTGAAGAGCTTTATGCGAAACTAATAGTAGGTTCGTCTGACTCAGTAGATTCCTTATTACTTGGCTCTACTTAGGTATCGAGCACTTTTTACAAATTAGCTTCTCCTAGCGGTTATATGAATATATATATATCTTATATACATATATATGCATATAATTGTTTTTTCTTTTGGCCAAATACTATACCAATAGATTATTTTTTGTTGGTACGAATATCTTGGTTTCTTTTTTTCAAAATTTTTTTTTTTTTTTTTTTCTTCCTGGTTGATGTTTGGTAGTATATTTTTACAATCAAACTCTCTGCCGGGTTTTTTCTCTCCGCAAGGATCTACCAACACGCTTGGTATATTATATATATATATATATATATATATATATCATACAGATTCGCGGTATCTCCATTTGTAAACAGAATCACACTATTAACCTATCTTGAACATTTTATATCCACTTTTTTATTAGGTTTAGACAACTTTCAAATTGCGGATGGCAAACATGCAATTCTCTAAGCAACTGAATTCGCCAATACGCATAGAATTAAAATTTAAAAAAGACTACTAAAATATAATTTATAAATTCAGATAATATACATATATAAAATCTTACAAATCGAAATATTCTTACAGTACGTTATGTCTCAACCCCACCTCACTGGATCCTGTGGAAAACTTTATCTATAATAAGCAAAGTTTGGAGAAAAGTTCAACTAAAAGGTCATAATAGACGTTGCCAACATGTCAGCCATATCTTTCATTCATCATTGTTCAATCAAATGGACTTCTCAGTTACAATGTTTCGACTCTATTACTATTTCCAGATGATCAATCAACTTCCGGATTTTAGAGTTCGAGTCTCCAAGAACAAGCTCAGATTCCAAATTCTATCGGCCAGCCTCGTTTTCGGTGTTGTTTGACATCGAGTCAATCTTCTTGTCAAATCAACGTCTTCATTTTCATTTTAACATTTTTTACTATGATTTCTATTGATTTTCTTATGTGAATGTTTAAATTCATGTTTTTATTGCTTTTCCTCAAGTGTTTTATCTTTTGAATAGTCAGACAGAATTACTTTTAAAATTTGATCGATTTTCTTACAAAAAAAAAGTCTAAATATGAAAGATGAGTACTTATCTGATTATTTTCTTGGGAAGAAACATATATCATAATCCGTCATCCCAATGTTATCATTCAATCGTACTTTCGCACTATAATCTCTATATATGTATCTGACAATGAATGTTCGTCTTGCTAGTATTATATATTATAATTATATATGTATCTAATTATTCGGGTACTTCACTATTAACACTTATCATTAGTGCCTAAGATTTACTCTATGTATCTCTTAATGTATTCTGTCCTGCTAGTTACCTATGTTTACTTATTAGAGTACTTCACAGTAAGATCATTATTATTACTTTGATTATTATTATTAGCGCATAAGAGTTACTCTATGTATCTGTCTTATCATTTATCTATGCCTTTACTTATTCGGGTACTTCACTGTAAGTTTAATATTACTTCGATTAGTATTACTTTATGTATCTGTTAATGTATTCTGTCTTGCTAGTTATCTGCCATTACTTGTTCTGGTACTTCACTGAGATTATTATTACTTCGGTATCGTAAGAGTTAACATCGTAGTGTTGCATAGCGCCTTCTTTACCGGCACTAAATAGCTATATGTTATGTACTGGCATCAAATTCACGGCCCTTCTTCGTGTATCTGCATACGTAGCGGGTATACTGCGGGTATCGTCTCTAACCCTAGACGATATATGTAGTGGTCGCTTAATGAAATCACAACACATGAGTATAGAGGAGGTTTGACTTTATTTCTTCTTCTCGGCTGTACGTGGTGGGCGGCGAGCGTTGACAATGAAATGACCGAGGGTTAACAATGACTACTACCACTGCTGGGATCCGAGGCAAAGAGGCGTGGACGAACCTTACTGCCCGCTGGCAGCGATGGTGCGCGACCGCGCCGGTCACAGACATTCCCGTCGGCTGTCTCTCCTCTGACTAACTGACCATGTGGTGTCGACCCTCTGGCTTTTGTATTGACGACCGCCTACGCATCTCTACCCCCGATCTGATAACTATTTCCGAACTTATTGTTACCCATCCTTCTTTTGTTCGCTTTACCGGGAAAAAAGTCCTTTGTCATTTTTGTCGTCTTTTCTTTACTTTGTTTAATCTAACCGGAAATTCCTATTTCCGTTGGTACAATATCCAACAGTAGAGAATAGACTCAACTAGCCAAGTTCAAATCTTAGAGGAGTCTGACTGCGTTTCTCTTTTTCTAGTTCTAATGGTAAATGTACGGGAACATCTTTTCTCAGCCCAAATATGGATTCATAGTAGGGTTGACTGAATTATCCGGCATGGCAGGTAGGAAGACTGATTTAGCGAAGTTTATGCATTTAAATCTCGGGGGCGTGAAGCAAACAATTCCATCCCATGAAAACTATTTACTATGGGAATCGCAACACTATTGCTAACGTAATGTAGCTGCATCGTTAGATCCACAAGTAGTTTACTGAGTTCGAACATCCTTTACAGATTTTTTATTTCTGTTAGATTTTCATATGATTAACAAATACACTAGCACACACAAACATATATGTAGACACAAACACACACATGTATGTATACGCTATGTTATCTCTTAAAAGGCAGGATAATATTTTAATAAAATAATTACCTAAATATGTCAAAATATTCCACAAAAACCACACACACAGAAATAGAGGCGCGCATATATATATATATATATATATATATATATATATATATATATATATATATATATATGGGGGGATAATGCGAATATTGGTCATAGATTATATGTATTTATAGAAATAAATAGTTTCAATAAGATGAATAAATCAATAATCAATATTTCTATTAATAATGGAGATTAGCTTCCGGTTTTTGTCTGTAACAATAATTATGTCACTTACGCCCATTTACCCAAAATCGTCATAACAGAATAAATACACTCAAAATTTGAACATGCAACATTAGACAGTCCTCATTGTTTTTTAAAACAAGTTTTAATAAATACATGACTGGTATTATATATCTTTATATAGTTTGTTTTATTTTAATACATATTTAAAGTTTACATTTCAAATTGTTTTATTTTTTTAATCCTTTAATGAATTTGATGATTTTACTTACTTAGGGTACAAACTCGCTGACATTGAATTGTTTACCCCCACTCCGCAGGCAATATGTTTCAAAAATGTATTTTACATCGCCCGGAGGGTGTTTTTTTATTTTGTACTAATTATAATAACATCATTAATAATAATAATAATAATAATAATAATAACCCTAGTGTTTATTAAGAAGAATAAGAGAACTCATCATGTTGTAGATTTTGCCGTCACGGCCGATAAAAAAGTGAAAATGACAGACAACGAACATATTGACAAATACTTAGACCTAAGCAAAGAACTGGAAAAAAAGCTGCGAAACATGAAGGTAAAGGTCAACACATTATAATAGGGTTCCTTGGGACGGTTCTGGAAAATTGGATGAATTGGAAATCAGAAGAATCAAGACCATTCAAAGATTGGCTGGAATAGACAAAAGAGTCCTGGACAACAGAGGACGTGCTGTCCCTTAGCTTCCAGTGAACCATCTGGAAAGGCAAGTTTGAACATTCCCATAAATATGAATGCATAAATATAAACAAACTAGACTCCTCTTCATAAAATGGTCCGCAATGTAGATCACTCTTCCTATCATGACACAAAAAGTGTATCTAATGACCTTAAAGACGGTGTGTCACTAAGCACTGTTGACAGTGTATTCGCTATATATATATATATATATATATATGTGTGTATGTGTGTGTGTGTTTACATTATACCAAGTCGTTCCCTTGTCACGCTTTCTCTGGGTACCTTTGTAGAGCTCATGAGTCCCTGAAACAGAGAGTCCAGTTAAGCCATGTTGAAGGTCAGAGAAAATGGAGCAAACAAAAAATAATTGGCTGGACAAAATGTATTCACTACTATAACATGTGTGTGTATGTGTGTGTATATGTGCCTGTATTTGTGTGTGTATGTGCGTGTATATTTGTGTGTGTATATATCTGTGTGTGTATATGTTTGTGTGTAGGCATTTGTGTGTTTAGGCATTTGTGTGTGTGCAGGTATATGTGTGTGTGTGTGCCTGCGTCTGTGTGTGTGTGTGTATGCGTTCCTTGGTCACGCAAATCGTCCGTAGTGTTCGTTGATTCTTTGAGAACCATTCTGATGCACACGAGTCCCTGAAGTACAGGCTCCTGTTTAGCCATGTTGAAGGTCAGAGAAAACGAGACCAACCAAAAATATTTCACTGAACAAAATGGTTGCAGCAAATTGAGTTGGCATGATGGCGGATTTTTGATTGACAGGGGATCACCAAGGTTGGGAGACGTTTGTATCAAGTAACACCAAATTTTAGAACAAGCTTCAATAAAACATGGTTATAAATCGGAGTTGAATTACGACATTTGGCTAAATTGGAAAGTAATCGAGTAACCCAATAAAGATCGAAATTCATGTTCTTGATAACTCGTTTTCAAATCCCGTGATCTATTAGGCTTCCTTGTTTATGCAAGAATTGGGAACTATAACCAGTGAAAGACTCAAATTAAGTGATTTTTCGGGGGTGCGGATTACATAGAAATATATATATATACACACACACACACACACACACACACAACAGGTGATTATGATAGTCATTAAAATTACACGCACACACACATAAATAATCAAACTGACCAACAATAACAGAAAAAAAAGGTAAGGCCAAATTCTGGAATCTTAATCGCCCACACAGAAAAAAAATCAGTTAGTCCTGTTAGTAAACAAAACAAAAAAAAAATTATGCTTAGAAGGCGAGCCAGATCTGGAATGATAATCAAAAACTAAACAGGCTCACACACACACACAGAGTTTGGAGGGCATGAGAAAAAAAAAACAAATTGACAGCCACTAGCAACAAGTTCAGTTCTGGAGATCCTCAGCCACCCCCTTCTAGCACCCATATGATAAAAAAGAGTTGGGGCTTGCCATACGGCAATAAGGCTGGGGCTTGACGTGATTGATCGTAGGGTGCCTCTCCAACCGCCCGTTTAGCCCAAGAAACGGTCTCAACAATGGTGGTTCCTATGCAACGATAATCCTTCTTGTACTTGTCCTATGTTAATACTATCCCCTGGAATTGGGAGGTTATCTCTCGGAATTCATATTTTCTTTCTTTCTATTTTCTTTCTCTTTCACCCTCACTTTGGAGATTTCTCCATTTCCATTCAATATTAAATTATTCTAAGATTAAGTTAATTAAGTCTACTTGTTTAATTAAGTGCGACTGCATTATTAATGGTTCCGCCTTTTGTCTATCATTATCGAAATAAATAATATTTCTGTATTTCCCTGGCTGAAAACAAACTTTAAGTTTACGTATAGTACATATCACACATATGGTAGAGCATCAGTCTAGGATAACGGGCCATGCCAACTCAGCGTAGGTGTAGCACAGCCTGGTGATCTGATCTGTGTGGTAAAATAGGGAGCTGATGGTAGGTGTAGCAATCCACCTGACGCAAAAGGACCTCCCTTGTCTAGCACTAACGAAAAGGGGATATACTCCCTCGCTGGCCGGCTGACACGGTCAACAGGGCACACCGATAACTACATATAAAATGATATATTAGGTCAGTCGGTAGAGCGTTCGGCCAGAAACAACAAGATTCCTAGTTCGATACCGGCCCTCGCCAACTCAGCGAATGAGTAGCACAGGGATTTGTGCGGTAAACTAAGGAGCTGATGGTAGATGCGTCACTCCATCTCAGACGCCAAAACAATCTCCTTGGTCTGGCGCTAGTGAAAAGGGGATAGACTACCTCGGTGATTGGCTGATACCGACTTTAGGCCACCCTGATATATATATATATATATATATATATGCAGGTTGACCATGAAGGGGTTAAAACTCTTCCTGTTTGAAAAAGAGAGTTTGTCTATCTTTGAATTTGAAATGTATCTTCTTTCAAAAACTCTTATACGAAAGATATACAATTATGTCGTTGGCTTAGAAAATGACGAAACAATCACATGACTTGCACTATTTTTGGAACATCAATGTTTTTCGTTTTGAATTTAAATTATTTTCTGTTTCTCTCTCGATGAGTCCTGATTAAAATCAAGCCCTGAAGATGATTTTTATAAATCGAAATATTGTTCAATATTAGCTATGAATATGATATAAAATATTTTCATTTTAACAGTATTGTGTGTTTTCATACCCTTTTATCTATACTTATATACATTATTTAATAATTTAAATCTTTGGATTAGATGACACCACAGAACATAAATCTATGCTTACACACGTGTTCGCGTTTGGACACAGAGTTTCACCACTTAAAGGTTTTTTTTAAATCATCAATCCCAGATATTGAACCCATATTTTATATTTTCCTAATTGCTTACCTTTCATATATATATATATATATATATATATATATATATATATATATATATATATATATATAAGGGTAAAATATTCAATTGACTGGTATGTTAGGGATAATTCAATTTGGGATCATCAATATCTTCTGTTCATCCACAATTCATGTCCATGCTAATTCACACCAATAGATTTATACAAGGATTATTTCAAACCCTTAAGAAAGAACAATGAAATTTAAATAATAAATCAATTAATTACTGAGCAATATTTACACTTTCAATAAGAAAAAAACCGTCATTTAGCGATTATAAATATATTTCGACGGTTAACTCAATATTCAATACATGACCCCAGTTTAACTCAATAAATAGGCCCAATTTTGTTTGATATACATTACGTTTTTTTGACGATATTCTACTCATTTATTGAGTTAATGATCGAGATAAATTCATTATTGCCAAACAATTTGAGTTTTTCTTTCATTCTGAAAGTATATATATATATATATATAAAGTAAATAAATAATTTTATTTGACCGTTTTTATTTTGAATTCAAGGTAGTTACAATGTAGCAATATTCACCGGAAGTTAACCAGACAAGATAACAATTCAAACCCATTCTTAACAGATATTACAAAGGTAAGAGACGGATTTTTATCTTCTCTAATAACTTATAGAATAATTACATTAACTTGATGCTTCAAAGGAGTCTAATACTCTCACTCTCAAAAAGTGTTTTAATACTTTTGAGAGGGGTCCCTTGGAAAGGATTTTTAATTTATCCCTCTCATTTCATTCATTTTTATTTCATCCACTCATTCATTCATTTTACCATTCATTTTTAACTAATATACATGTGTGATGGGTACTAAAAAAAAGAAAAAGAAAAAAAGTGCTTCTGCCTCTGATGAGAAATTTTCTCGAAAATATTTAGGTAAATAAAACATCATTTAACACCTATTACAGTGCATTGTAAATTGCCTTCAATATATATTATATATATAATATATATATATATATATATATATATATATATATTGTAAAAACAATTTTTTTTTGTGATGAAACAAAGAAAATACAGTGCTCAATCACAAAATTGTAAGAGCTAATATTTATTTATTTTACTAAGTTTTCACAGATCAATGTTCATTATAAACAGCGACCCAGGTTCCATGCCAAGGGGCAATCATCAGGCTGTTGAGCAAGATCCCATGGTGTTTGTTGAAGTTCTTTACTCAATGTCACATTTTGGACCGCAAATAACGTCGGTTAGTTCCGCGGACGCTATTATAGTTCGGATTTACTAAAAATACATTTTTTCAAAATTTGCATTTTTTTGTAGTAATGCCAACGAAGTTACTTCCCTTTATTCCTTAAAAATAGGTAACTTCGTTGGCATTACTACAAAAAATGCAAATTTTTGAAAAAAATTATTTTTAGTAAATCCGAACTATAATAGCGTCCGCGGAACTAACCGACGTTATTTGCGGTCCAAAATGTGACATTGAGTAAAGAACTTCAACAAACACCATGGGATCTTGCTCAACAGCCTGAATGATTGCCCCTTGGCATGGAACCCGGGTCGCTGCTGTTTATAATGAACATTGATCTGTGAAAACTTTGTAAAATAAATAAATAAATATATATATGAATGGTAATGGAATACACATGTAAGCATGTGCAGTATATTATATTTTTTATCATTTGAACAATACTGATGCGTGTCTACTCTTTGACCAACTACTAATAATATTAATGACAAATGATCTAAAATCGTCGGTTTTTATATCTAGATCGTAATTAAATTGCCTGCTTCTTCCATCAGAGTGTTTCCCATTTTTCAATGCTACACCTAAGAACAGACTGTCAAGTTGCTTTTGCAAACATAAACCATTTTTATTGTTCACGAAGGATTCGGAAAATATATCCGTGTAATCGATATATTCTTGACAATATTGGCATGTTGTCACCTGGAATATTGAATCTTTCCAGAAATGATCCTCGCTAGTTCAGATTTCCATGGAGAATATGAGGAATTCGCTTTCCAATGTGGTTTCAGCATTGGCGTGAAACCAAAAGAGCCCCCGACTCATCGATCCCACTGACCTCGGTTTGGATTTCGAAAAAAAAAAAAAAAAAAAAGAAAAAAAAAGGGTGTAAATCATTATTCCTTGCTCTCTGTGATGACACTTATGTGGCAAACTACCCTCTTGTGATTTACTGGCAAATCTTTTCTCTCTTCTTCGACATCCAACAGAATTATACACACCTGTCAGTTCGAATATATTCATTGGGTAGAAAATCAATTTCTTTCATTCATGAGATGTTGCTCTCTTCCTCGAGGCATTCACATGAAATATATGTGTTGACTTTATGGACACGCCGCATTCTGCGTGTGCGGTGTATATGTTGAAGCAGTTTCTACATGCTCGGATTTATTGTAGAGAATAAGTCCATTTCAAATATATAATCTGCTCTGTTTTTCGAAATTTATTAGCTATTGTGATTTTCAGTATTTCATAATTAGCTTAGTTATGAGTAATTTATTGTTAATGTGAGTATGATTATAATGTAATAGAAATAATATTGGTGGGATAAGACTATTGGCTTAAACATCATTTAAAACACTAATCACAATATATATATATATATAATATATATATATATATATATATATATATATGTGTTGTGTGTGTGTGTGTGTGGGTGTGTTTATGTGTTATTTATTGTTAATGTGAGTATGATTATAATGTAATAGAAATAATCTTGGTGGTATAAACCATTGGCTTAAACATCATCTCTAAACACTAATCACAATTATAACTAATTATATATATAATATATATATGTGTGTGTGTGTGTGTGTGTAGGGGGGGGTAAGATGAAACAGCATATACCCTCCAATATTCGTGCTGGCAATTTAGACTCTTCCTGCTTAGCTGGTAACAACTCCACATCCGCCATTACACGTCATTTATTATTATAATCCAACTTGCGCCCGTGCTTACAGCACGGCAATGTTTTCCATCCTTAGTACTTCAGCAACGAACTTCACCTTAGTGTGCTGGAGGCCCCTAATATATTTCCAAATAGCAGCCTACTTTGGTGCACTCAAAAAAAGACTTTCCATCAACTATTATTATTTGAAACAAACATCCTTTGAACTTGAACGTTTTGCGTGGTGGAAGAATACTTAGAACCTCACATGAGATTGAACGAAAAAAAAAAAAGAAAAGAAAAAATAAAATAAAATAAAAATAAAATAAAATTAAGACAAAGGGTTCACTAGCTTCATATTTTTAGAATTCGTAATTATTTTTACAAT
>JALAJA010000225.1:49684-69684 GCA_023376005.1 Doryteuthis pealeii | reverse complement strand
AGACGGAGAGAAATAAATATCTGCAATCTGTGTTTGACCATTCCAGATTTCCTGACCGCTCTCCTCTCACCCCCCCCCTCGCCGCTTCTAAGTGGCAACCACTTCCCCTGAAACTCTAAACACAACATGACACATCCTGTCAACTCGTCAACACGAGCTGGACACTGGCCGCATGAGATACTGCCCACAATGAGGAATATTATGCAGAATTATTCACAATATCCGTCACTTAGTTTACCGCCATCTCCATCATTCATACAATTACGGTCATATTTTGTAAATCCCGCGGAAAACACTTGGCCAGCTTTGATGACCGATAAAGCGCGTATCATCTTGCCAATATTGTTGTCGAGTATTTCCATGATTTGATAAATTCTGATGGACTCATAACACCTCCGTTCAACACTGATTATATCGCATACATCAATCGGACATTTGGTGAAAAGGGGACGCGGTAATGTGTCGCGAGTCGAAACTCATTTTGCGGATAATTTTCTTTGATTGCTCTGGGTTCAACCAGACGAACATTCAAATTATGGAGGGAAGAAAAGAGGGTAGATTCAAAGGGGAGACTCAAAAATATTTTCTCCCCCCTCGAATCAGACTGATTTGGTTTGGTTTGTTTTGGTTGTGTTGTCTTACTTAAAACCATATAATTATCGTGCTTAAAAGACCGGAGTTAAGCAGCGATAAATCTGTACAATACGTAGATGGGTGACCATTTAACGAACAGTAGATACTTACTTGAAACCATATAATTATTGGGCTTAAAAGACCGGAGTTAAGCAGCGATAAATCTGTACAATACGTAGATGGGTGACCATTTAACGAACAGCAGGTACTTACTTGAAACCATATTAATTTTATTGGCTTAAAAAGCACCAGTTCCAGCTTAAACACAGAAGTTAAGCAGCATAAATCTGTACAATACATAGATGGGTGACCATTTAAGCAACAGCAGGTACTTACTTAAAACCATATAATAATTGTTCTTACGGCTAAGTCACGCTAAAAGCATCAGTTCCTGTTAAATCACCGGGGTTAAGCAGCGATAAATCTTTACAATACATAGATGGGTGACCATTTAAGCGACAGCAGGTACTTACTTGAAACCATGTAATTATTGGGCTTACGGTTGTCAGGCTAAAAGCACTATTACCCGCTAAATCACCGGAGTTAAGCAGCGATAAATCTGTACAATACATAGATGGGTGACCATTTAAGCGACAGGAGGTACTTACTTAAATCCATATACTTATTGTGTTTAAAGCACCAGTTCCAGCTAAAACACCGGAGTTAAGCAGCGATAAGTCTGTACAATACATAGATGGGTGACCATTTAAGCAAGAGCAGGTACTTACTTAAAACCATATAATTATTGTGCTTAAAAGCACCAGTTCCAGCTAAAACACCGGAGTTAAGCAGCGATAAATCTGTACAATACGTAGATGGGTGACTATTTAAGCAACTGCAGGTACTTACTTAAAACCATATAATTATTTCTCTGAATGTTTGAGATGAGGCTTGAAGTTAGTATTATCTGCGTTTTTCGGACTATTGTCCCCATCTCATTGTTATTTGTACAACGTTTCGGCCAATATGTCCTCCTGAAATACCTGAAGAAGGCCGGAGGGCATATCGGCCGAAACGTTGTACAAATAACAATGAAGATGGGGACAATAGTCCGAATAACGCAGATAATATATAATTATTGTTCTTACGCTAAAAGCACCAGTTCCAGCTAAAACACCGGAGTTAAGCAGCGATAAATCTGTACAATACGTAGATGGGTGACCATTTAAGCAACAGCAGGCACATACTTAAAACCATATAATTATTGTTCTTACGGCTAAGTCAGTCTAAAAGCACCAGTTCCCGCTAAAACACCGGAGTTAAGCAGCGATACGTCTGTACAATACGTAGATGGGTGACCATTTAAGCAACAGCAGGTACTTACTTAAAACCATATAATTATTGGGCTTACGGTTAAGTCAGTCTAAAAGCATCAGTTCCTGTTAAATCACCAGAGTTAAGCAGCGATATATCTGTACAATAAATAGATGGGTGACCATTTAAGCAACAGCAGGTACTTACTTACAACCATATAATTATTTCTCTGAATGTTTGAATGAGGCTTGATGATTAGTATTGTTTGCGTTATTCGGACTATTGTACAATAGTCCAAATAACGCAGATAACATATAATTATTGTTCTTACGGCTAAGTCATGCTAAAAGCACCAGTTCCTGCTAAAACACCGGAGTTAAGCAGCGATAAAGCTTTTCAATACATAGATGGGTGACCATTTAAGTAACAGCAGGTAATGCTCCAACCTGATATCCAAATGACTTGATTCGTCATTCTGATCACTTCTTAAATTACTTCTTGCTCATACCAAGGCTTACGGTCAAGTCATGCTGAAATTATCGATTCCCACTAATTCACCAAAGTTAAGCAGCGATAAGCCTGTTCAATACTTAGATGGGTGACCATTTAACTTTTAACGTCCTATACCACCTCATTCCACCCGGCCGGAAATCACATTCATTTTCCTAATCTACCCCAAAAAGACTTTGTTTAAATGTAATATTATATATATTTAGAAGTCTTTGATTTAAGGGAAATAACAGTTAACTTTAAATGAAAAAAGCCATTTTTAGCCATTTATTAATAAATCAAAATTAGAGGAATTAGGATCTGGACTTAGAAAATTCTCAACAAGAGGTTAAAAGTTAACCAATAGCAGGTACTGTATTTATTTCCCTCACAACTTACTCATGCGAGTATGACACAAGGTCATTTAATATGAGACCACCCACGAAGCAAAGCTCATGGGATGACAAGGGTGCGCCTCAGGCACTGGGCAATAAACCTAGTCCTGCTTCTTTAAATCAAGGGGGTCGTGTTGCCTGGAGGTAGCCCTCTGGGATCACGCCGTTAATTACTTTACTGTAACTCCTAAAACCCAGCTATTTTTCATATTTGCAGTCCTGGCTAAGGTCACAGGGGTCACTGGAAACCATGGCTATCAATACCATTTGCCGTTTTTTTTTTCTTTTACTTAACCAAATGTTTCTTCTAACACCCACTGTTTTTATTAGCAATAAAACATTAATGAATCTAATTATTTCTGTTTCCATGTGACAGGAGAGTTCTTCTGAATTATGGCTAAACACAGTTATCTTTCCTTTGGTGTTGAAATGGCAGCTTGTCCATTTTCTGTTCTCGTAACTTAATGACAGGACATATTCCCAAGAGACGGAATGGTCAGAATCTTCTTTCCAAGAACAAGGAACAGCAGATATTGATGGACTCAGGACAAAATGAAGACAGGGTCCTTAAAACAGAAAGGGGCCAACTATCAATTTACTAAATACCGGTTTCTCTGAATTTTTGAAATGAGGCTTGATAATTTGTGTTATTTGTATTATTCGGACTATTGTCCTCATCTTCATTGTTATCTGTATAACGTTTCGGCCGATGTGCCTTCTGGCCTTCTTCAGATATTTCTTGTCGAACTCGGGAAACTTCTCGGACTCGGGGACCTTCTTGTCGTAAACGGGAGCCATCATAGAACTTTGAACCCAACCCTTTATTCAGTCCACGGGGGTATCCTGTTCTCATTCCGCTAACCATAGCTGGGGTAGAGGCGTTAAGCTGTATTGATTATTATTCTATGTTAGGAGTAAAGTTAAGACAGATCTAAGTGATAGTTATCTCTAGGCTGCAGGTTCAATCCTGGTCAGGGGCAGCAGTAACATAGAATAATAATTAACACAGTTTAACACATCTACCCCAGCTATGGTTAGTGGAATGAGAACAGGATTGAATAATGGTTTAAGTTCAGAGTTCCGTGATGGCTCCCGATTACTACAAGAAGGTTCTCGATTACGACAAGAAGGTTCCCGAGTCCGACAAGAAATACCTGAAGAAGGCCGAGAGGCACATCGGCCGAAACGTTGTACAGATAACAATGAAGATGAGGACAATAGTCCGAATAATACAAATAATACGAAAAGTAAATAATTTTTTTCTTTTCGAAATCCTCCTTTAACATTTATTACACTTACTCCTGGGAGTTTTTCTTTGGTCGAATCACTCCTGAAGGTCATCTTTTGTTTAAACTGATTTACTGTAGGAGTCTGCACTGTTGAGAAATTTCTCATATAAGGTGTGTGATGGATCCCCGCTCCTACTTATAGACTAGGCCAGAATCATGTGATCTATCTCTTGGCCAATCACTGACAGTACTCTGAGGTTGATACTATACTTAACCAACCCTACTGGCCATAATTATGTTGACATCCATGGACGACGGACATAGGATTAAATCACTGGACCTTTACCAATACGCGGGATAGGACTTCTACGCTTACCAAAGGATTCTATAACACAGGACTTTCTTTAAGCCCTTTTCAACTGGCCAAGGATGGCATTTAAAAACATTCCATGCACAACTGAGAAAATCCTTTATTTGTTTAAAATGCAAATAATACTTTTTTGTTTGCACAATTATATGATTTTAAGTATTCTTATCCAATGCTAATAACCGATAATAGACCCTAAGAGGATCTAAACACGGGTCAGAGTGGACCTGGAGTAATTGTAATAAAGAATTACTCCACACACACACACACATAACACACACACAGCAATAATATATATATATTATATATATTATATAATATATATATATATATATATATCTACAAACACAGAAACCTATGAGTATATATATTTACCAAACCCTCCGCACGAGAAGGATGCGACACAAGGTCAATTTCTTAAGCGGAGTTTAACAGGTTTGAATTCAGAGTATTCCTTCTCCTAGACAGTTGCCTTACCAAGGTTGAAGAGCACAGTCTGCCCTACTATTTACTCAGAGTCGGAGGGAGTATAGTTGGATTCATACCTTTCCCAAGGATATTAGCGCTATATGAAATGCAAGTTCGTCTAGGATTTGAACTCAGGTTGACGGGTCCATTTCCTACGACTCTAACCATTATGCCACGCGCCCCCATAATCTATGAGTATATATGTGTATTAAGTAATGGTGTGAAATTATATATATATATATATATATGCATGTATGTTAATATATATATATATAATATAATATATATATTATTAATATATATGTGTTGTGTGTGTGTGTGTGTGTGTGTGTGTGTGTGTGTGCGTATTTCTACTCACACTAAATCTATGAGTACATATGTTCGGTAAGTAATGTAGTGAAATTGCGTATGCATAGAGAGATTATATATATATATATATATATATATATATATATATTATGATATTGGTACACGGTAATAACTTACTCGAGTTTGACCATAAGGATCTTCAGGGTTAAATCCACTGGATTAATCAAGATATTGATTAATTGCAGTTCACGTGCAATCAACTGCAATTAATCAATATCTTGATTAATCCAGTGGATTTAAGCCTGACGATCCTTATGGTGAAACTCGAGTAGGTTATTACCATTTACCATTATCTTAATAAATTTGCTCTACCAACGTATTCAGCACTTTATATTTGTTATATAGCTTCTTATCATTGTGAATTTTGCATTACTAACCATTGTGACCTGTTTCACCGGTAAGTAACCCTTTCCACAACTACCATATATATATATATATATATATATATATATATGTATGTATATATATAGATTATACATGTATATATATATATGTATATATATAGATTATATATGTATGTATATATATATAGATTATACATGTATATATATGTATATATAGAGATTATATATGTATATATATATATGTGTGTGTGTATATATATAGATTATATATGTATATATATGTGTGTGTGTGTGTGTGTTTGTCTATATGTGAGTCTGTGAGTGTGAGTACGTACGTATATATAGATATGTATATATCTACGCACACACATAAATATATAAATTATCTGTGTGTGTACGTGTATATATATATATATATATATATATGTGTGTGTGTGTGTGTGTGTGTGTGTGTGTTGTGTGTACGTGGTTATGTATATATATTTGTACATGCAAGCAGATAAACACATACATGCATACAATGCACACACATGCACACACAACACACTCACTTCTCTCTCTCTCTCTCTCACAGACACACATATATATATATATGTTATATATATACATGTTATATATATATACATATATATATATATATATATATATATATAATATATATATATATATATATATATATATATATATATATGTATAAATCTTGTGCAAATATATGATGCCTGTGTTAATGTTTCTGTGTATTCTATACACAGAAACATTAACACAGGCATCATATATTTGCACAAGATTTATACATATATATATATATATATATATATATATATATATATATATATATATATATATACAGTGATAGCGTAGTGAAATTACTTATGTCTTTCGTCGCAATTAATGTCAGCCATCATATAGTAAATTGATTCTGACTTTGGGGTTATTTATTCCGAGCATGAAAGAAAAGCGTGATAACCGATGGCGCTACGGGGTGTGTGGGTGTGGGGGGTTTGTAAAGGGTGGGAGGGTTGGGGCTAGGGAGGTTGGGAGGAAAAGCGAAAATTATCCGTCTTTCAATCCAAACTTTATGGTTTACTATCGACAACATTGAAAATAGTTACCAAATTTAATGAATGGTTTTTACGGCGTCTCTGATGCCCAGGGCTCCATTTGTCTTGACACAGGGGCAAGACAAAATTGATGATAATGTGTCGAATAAATATAGAAATTAGTTTTGCCTATTGACCTCTTTTACACTGTGGGGAAAAGAATAAAGGGTTGAAAAATGAGATCGGTCGACTGGTAAATCGGAATATGCAATACGAATTCAGTGTGTCGAATAGGACATGTTTGATTTGGCTAAAATGTATCAATTTGATGAATTATACTAAGACCGTATGAAGAAGACCGGACTCTATTTTTTTTTCATGTGTCAAATGTTACAGGGTTATTTAATGCCAAATTCAATTTTTCTTTCTTTTGTTCATCTTTGCTGTCTTTAGGAACCTCAGAGCTATACCTTATATTCTTTGTATACCTCATACCTATACCTTCATTTGGGACTATTTTTATTATTATACCTTCATTTAGGACTAGTTTTCTCGTCTTTGTTGGGTTCTGTTGTAACCTTAAAAAGGAATACCATCAGACAAGGTCGTTGTCAAGTGGAAGGACCAGTAAAACTCATTCGTAGATTTAAGATAGAGGGTTTATTTTGCAGAGAGATACAATAAGACAGACAAGGAATAGTAAGCTCGTATGAAGAAGACCGGACTCTAGTTTTTGTTATTATGTGTCAAATCTTACAGGGTTATTTAATGCCAAATTCAATCTTTCTTTCTTTTTTCCCATCTCTGCGGTCTTTAGTAACCTCAGTATTGTTATACCTATCAATAGACTGAATAACATTCATAATGATTAGGATATGTAAAAAAAAAAAAAAAATTTTTTAAATACATCTTTGAAAATTTGAGGGATAATTTTTGTATAATAATAATAATAATAATAATAATAATATAATATATAATAATATATATATATATATATATATATATATATATATATATATGCCGTTAGGCAAAATTTGATTTAATTAGTTTAATTTAAAAGAAAGACAATCAAATATTCCAGAAAACGGACTATTTTTATGAGCTTTAAAACATTTAATTTCAAAACATATTCCGGGCTACTGAGCACGTTTGCTTTTACTGTTAGCATAGAGAATGTATATACCTTGTATACCTTATACCTATACCTTAATTTAGGACTACTGTTATTATTATACCTTCATTTAGGACTAGTTTCTTCGTCTTCGTGTTGGGTTTTGTTGTGACCTTAAAAGGGATACAATCAGACAAGATTGTTGTCGAGTGGAAGGACCAGTAAAACACATTCGTAGATTTAAGATAGAGGGTTTTATTGCAGAGAGATACAGTAAGACAGACAAGGAATATTAAGACGTATGAAGAAGGCCGGACTCTAGTTTTTGTTATTATGTGTCAAATCACACAGGGTTATTTAATGCCGAATTCAATGTCGAATAGGACATCTTTGCGTTGGCCAAAATGTATCTATCTGATTAATTATACTAAGCCCGTATGAAGAAGGCCGGACTCTAGTTTGTTTTTTTAATGTGTCAAATCTTACAGGGTTATTTAATGCCAAATTCAATCTTTCTTTCTTTTTTTCATCTTTGCTGTCTTTAGGAACTTCAGTGTTGTTATACCTTATATACTTTGTATACCTCATACCTATACCTTCACTTGGGACTATTTTTATTATTATACCTTCATTTAGGACTAGTTTCCTCATCTTTGTTGGGTTTTGTTGTAACCTTAAAAAGGAATACCATCAGACAAGGTCGTTGTCAAGTGGAAGGACCAGTAAAACACATTCGTAGATTTAAGATAGAGGGTTTATTTTGCAGAGAGATACAATAAGACAGACAAGGAATAGTAAGCTCGTATGAAGAAGGCCGGACTCTAGTTTTTTTTTCATGTGTCAAATCTTTCATGTGTCAAATCTTATAGGGTTATTTAATGCTAAATTCAATCTGTCTTTTTTCATCTTTGTTGTCTTTAGTAAGAGCACCTCGGGTTGTGTAATGGTTAGCAAGGAAGACTGGCAAACTATGACTACTGAGTTCGAGCCTCACTGGGTGCCCCTTACATTCGGCCTTGTGCCATATCTAAGCGAAGCTTAGTAAATAACTATATACCTTGTATACCTTATACCTATACCTTCATTTGGGACTACTTTTATTATTATACCTTCATTTAGGACTAGTTTCTTCATCTTTGTTGGGTTTTGTTGTGACCTTAAAAGGGGTTACAATCAGACAAGGACCAGTAAAACTCATTCGTATATTCAAGATAGAGGGTGTTATTGCAGAGAGATACAATAAGACAGACAAGGAATAGTAAGACCGTATGAAGAAGGCCGGACTCTAGTTTTTTTTTGATGTGTCAAATCTTACAGGGTTATTTAATGCCAAATTCAATCTTTCTTTCTTTTTTTCATCTTTTGCTGTCTTTAGTAACCTCAGTGTTGTTATACCTTGTATACCTTATACCTATACCTTCATTTGGGACTACTTTTATTATTATACCTTCATTTAGGACTAGTTTCCTAATCTTTGTTGGGTTTTGTTGTGACCTTAAAAGGGATACAATTGTTACATTATCATTAGATACCTAATGATTATGACAATAGTGTAGAAATCATATTAGTGCAGCTGAGTGACGGCGCTTGACCTCGATCTTACCTTGCGTTCTGGGGATAAACCGTGAGAAACGGAACCCCGATAGAAGCCCTTCCGGTTTAAGGGGTAAGCAACTCAGTTAGTTAGAGTTAGAAGTTAGAAGCCAAGCTAGAAAGATGCGCAGTTGTCTGGTCTGGGGTTTATGAATAAAGTAACATCATCGTAAATCGAAGTCTTATGTTTATTACTAAAAATCAACAATGGCACAGGGCTTCTGATAAGGAATGATCCCCAACAGAAACCAGACCCGGAATCCTCAATAGAAGACCAGACGAGACCTTAGAAGATACACCAGACCAAGATATATGATAGACGACAGAGTAAGAAGAAGTAAGAAGGTATATAACATATACCTATATAGTGCCGGTAAAGAGGGCTATGCAACACAATCAGACAAGGTTGTTGTCGAGTGGAAGGACCAGTAAACACATTCATAGATTTAAGATAAAGGGTTTTATTGCAGAGAGATACAATAAGACATACAAGGAATAGTGAGGCACGCTACTAATCCTCGAAACCAGCCCAGTATAATGCTGTGCTCATTGTATATATATATATAGTCAGACCATATGTGTGTGTGTGTGTGTGAGAGAGAGAGAGAGAGAGAGAGAGAGAGAGAGAGAGAGAGAGAGAGAGAGAGAGAGAGGGGGGAATAGTCCATTACAATAGTTTTAGTACCATTAGTGTTGTGATTACTACTATACATTAATTTAGGACTAGTCTCCTCATGTTTGTTGTTTTTAGCACCATCAGTATTATGATTACTATTATACATTAATTTTGGACTTCTTTTACTATTATACATTCATTTAGAAATATTTTCCTCATCTTTGTTATTTTTAGCACCATCAGTATTATTATTACTATTATACATTATTTTTGGCAGATATACGGTTGCAAGTGTTCGTATCCTATATCAGTAATTTGTACAGATTACATTTTTATTTTAAAATCTTTTAATGCCTATACTACATACGATAAACATCATTAGATCTAACGGAGGAAAAGGTTTTTCACACTAAAAAGCAAGAAACTGACAATATCCTGCAGAAACTATTACAGATTCGACTACGCAGATAATCTAATGCTTCTTACAAATACACCTGCACAAGCCTAATCACTGCTGCACAGCTTAGAGAAGGCAGCAAGAGGCATTGGCTTTATGTGAACTCAGATATACAAGATGGAGATATCTCTGAATGGCAAGACTCTGAAATTAGTCGACCACTTCACATACATATGTAGTAATATCTCATTTACAGAAAATGATGTCAATATTGTTAAGTTTCTCAGATGGTGCATTGATTATGTCATGCAACTGAAGTGTTCTCAGATACCCATGGAACTTTGTCTCCCAAATTTCGTAGCTGGCCTCGTCGCCATTGAAGAAGATCCAAGCGTACCTGGGCCCATAACCTGTTAAGTTTCTCACCGCCATCCTTGGCCAGTTGTAAAGGACTTAAAGTAAGTAAGTAAGTAAGTCCTGAGCTATAGAATCCTTTGGTAAGTGAATAAGTCCTGGGTTATGGAATCCTACGTAGTGTCAAAGGTCCAGTGATTTAATCCTATGTTCCGTCGTCCACGAAGGTTGAAGGTAATTGAGTGGCTAAGATCAGAACAGCCGATATAAATAACAATATCAGCAACAGAGCACTGCCTGTGATTGGCCAATAGGTTGGTCACATGGTTCTCGGCGAGTCTATAACTAAGAGTGGGCATTTACAACACGCCGCATATCCCCCAAAAATCTCAACAAATATACACACAAATGATCCAAGCAGGGTGATCAAGACATACCAAGACATTGGGAAATAAGGGTGAACTCAGAAGTGACAGAAGAATAGGAAGGACATTTTTCAGAGGAGATGCCATTTCCAGAGAAAGTCCTAAAAGAGGAGATGACATGTTCACGGATAACAGATGAGAGGACATGTGACAATGGATAGAGGAGTGGAAATTACAAAGTGAACAGAGTAGGATGTATCTGACAATGAACAGAGATGTGGACATGTGACAGTGAAAATAGGAGTGGACATTTCAAAGTGAACAGAGATGTAGATATTTGACCATTATCAGAAGAGTGAACAAGTGACAATGAACAGAAGAGTGGACACGTGACAATGAACAGAAAAGTGGACATGTGACAATGAACAGAAAGTGGACAGGTGACAATGAATGAAAAAGTGGACAGGTGACAATGAATGAAGTGGACATGTGAACAGAAAAGTGGACATGTGACAATGAACAGAAAAGTGGACATGTGAACAATGAACGAAAAGTGGACATGTGACAATGAACACAATGAACAGAAAAGTGGACACGTGACAATAACAAAAGAGTGGACACGTGACAATAAAAAAAAGAGTGGACATTTGACAATGAACAGAAGAGTGGAAATGTGACAATGTACAGAAAAGTGGACATGTGACAATGAACAGAAAAGTGGACATGTGACAATGAACAGAAAGTGGACATGTGACAATGAACAGAAAAGTGGATATGTGACTGTCAACAAATTGGTTGATGTTTCAGAGAAGTGGTTGTTTGCCAGAAGAGCAGTCATTTGACAATGAACAGAGAAGGGGACATATTGCTTACTCAGTGTCAGATCATGTGACTTTTCAATCTCAGTTCTTTCTTCCACTCCTTGTACCAAACCAGCAAGTTTGTTATTAGTTGCTCAACTTGTAAGACTTACTGGATTTGTAAGGTTTGTAATGAAGTTTAGAAATTGGACCACTGAACACATATATATATATATATATATATATATATATATATATATATAATGTTTGCATGTAAAGAGACCTGTTTGGTTGGAAGGTATGATATATCAGCCTCACTGGCAGATGTGAGATAATTGTTGATGATTAAATGAAATGATAGGTTACTGTTGCCAGGGTTTCAATTGTTAGGGCTCTTGGAAGGCCTTGGGGCCATGCAGCTGTTGTAGGTGGATATATGGTTGGCTTCAACGCCATTTCTACTAACAACACAACAACAACAACAACAATAATAAGAAAAAAATTACTTGATGAGAATATCCGTATGTGTTTGACGATTTTTCCGAAAATCATATAAATGTGTATGACAATATAAGAAACCACTAAAATGGTTATTTACTAAGCACAGCACAAGGGCCGGTTTAGCTCAGTCGGTAGAGCTCTGGCCTATGAAATGCAAGGTTCCTGGTTTGATGGTTTATTTATCAATGATGTTTCTATGAAAATCTGAGTTAGATTCGTCTCAATGCTACGTGCAGTCTTGAACAAGTCGTGGAAACAGCACCCCACAAGGAAGCAGCTGTACGGTCACTTGCCACCCATCTCACAAACTATCCGTGTGAGATGGACAAGGCATGCAGGACACTACTGGAGAAGCAAGGATGAACTCATAAGCGACGTTGAGACTTGGTGAGAATATCCGTATGTGTTTGACGATTTTTCCGAAAAATCATATAAATGTGTATGACAATATAAGAAACCACTAAAATGGTTATTTACTCTCAGCATCTCTCTGTCTCTCCCTCCTTCTCTTTTCATCATTGAGCTTTCCATCTCTGTCTTTAATCATCACACTTTTTCTATACTTGCTCAGCATCTCTCTCTCTCTCTCACTCTCTCTCTCTCTCTCTCTCTCTCTCCTCTCTAAGCATCTCTCTGTCTCTCCCTCTTTCTCTTTTTCATCATTGAGCTTTCCATCTCTGTCTTTAATCATCACACTTTTTTCTATATTTGCTCAGCATCTCTCTCTCTCTCTCTCTCTCTCTCTCTCTTCAGCATCTCTCTCTCTCTCTCTCTCAGCATCTCTCTCTCTCTCTCTTTCTATATTTGCTCAGCATCTCTATCTCTTTCTCTCTCTCTCTGCATATTCATCAGTTATTCTTATTATTTCTCTCTCTACTTGCTTAGCATCTTTCTTTCTATCACTCCTTACTTACTCAGAATGTATCTCTCTTTCTCTCTCTCTCTCTTCATTCATCATATATCCCTCTGTCCTTATTCTGTCTTTATCTAATATCTATCTCTTTCTCTTTGTCTACTTCCTTAGCAACTATGTCTATCCCACCCTCTCTTTCTCTTTACCAACACAAAATTTCTCTTTCTCTATCTTTATTCAGTATCTATCTTTTCCTTTCCCTGAGGGCCGGTTTAGCTCAGTCGTTAGAGCACTGGCCTATGAATTGCAAGGTTCCTTGTTTGATGGTTTATTTATTTATGATCTCCATGAAAATCTGAGTCAGATTCTTCTCAATGCTGCGTGCAGTCTTGAACAAGTCGTGGAAACAGCACCCCACAAGGAAGCAGCTGTACGGTCACCTGCCCCCCATCTCACAAACTATCCGTGTGAGACGGTCAAGGCATGCAGGACACTACTGGAGAAGCAAGGATGAACTCATAAGCGACGTTCTCCTGTGGAAGCCAACACATGGACATGCAAGTGTGGGACGCCCATCAAGGACCTACATTGACCAGCTATGCGAAGATGCTGGCTGCTCCGCAGAGGACCTCCCAGGTGTAATGAATGATATGGAAGGTTGGCGAGAGATAGTCATGGATATCCGTGCTGCATGCGCGACATGAATGAAATTAGTGCATTTTAAATTCTGCAATGTGTCTTATATATCACTAAGAAATAAAGGTTTACTTATCATATGATGTAATTAATTTGCATACTGGTTTTAACAAAACTGGGTTTAATAAATAATTACTTGCTGTTATTGATCTCTGATATTTTTGTTTTATTCTACTACATATCAAAATCAATCCTATAAATGATTTTATACAGAAATCAATTAAGATATAATTAAAATAAGTATAATCTTTTTATATGTGTTCTGATTTAATTTCGATAGTCTTTCTAAGTTCATATATCTTATTACATTAAGGTCTCTTTACAGGCAAACATATTCTCACTGGGTGCTCCATACTTCTTGCCTTGTGCTGCATCTAATCTGTGCTTAGTAAAAAAAAAGTAGTAAAGTCGTCGGGATAGCCTAAAGTTGGTATCAACTAGACAGCGAATAAATACATATTTATTTCATCCAACACGAAACATTATACATCACCATGGCCACAAAACACAAATACGCCTTTCATTTTTCCTCTCCCTTTTCGTAATGAATCATGCAGTTAAACATAACTAGTGCTGAAAATAACAACACCTATTACACACGTACAAAACTCCCGCAGGCTATGGAATAAAGTTGATACGGTCTCTTAACGTCCACAACCCAAAACGCCAACATCCACACCATGTATAACTGCTGGCTCCATGTTAACAAATAAACCCTCCAGTTTCATAACATATATATCACACCACGTAACACAAGATACTTCTCACCGCAGAGATGAATCACGCATTCACGCTCACACGAGAATACAGTTATTTAAAATGACATAAGAGCATACACTTGTATGGCAATAAGAGTATGGAGACTTCTATCGATTTGAAGAAATGCCATAGCTATCTCTTAGAGAATTTTCGCTATGTCTAGAGCAATAAAGAAAGAGTTTAAGTTATCATCGACAACTACACGACGAATAATTAATACAAACTAATAACGAGGGAAAGACAAAACAAAATCAAAAACAAACACAACACCCAATATTGAATGACCGAACCGATAATTATCTATTTTTTATAATATTTCCACGAACTGCATTGCTGTAAATTGAGCCTTCGAATAAATCAACCTCGTCTAACGCGGAAAATATACTATCCTATTCTAATTGTATCAATGTGATCTTTATTAATACTAGCTAATAGTACTATATATTGTTATAAATAGAGAAAATAATAAATAAAATAAAATAAGAAAATGCATATACACCGTGACAGAGAAAGGTGGTTTCTCATATACAAGACATACATGCCTTTCAATCTTTTTTCGAGAAACATATATCTATCACCAAATCAATTATTGTGAGGATTGACCATCGAGTCTGTGGAAAGTAATAACAAGCTTTGTAATACCCTTAACATTCTAGAATGCGGCCTTTAAAATATCATAAATAAGAACCGATATATTAACCCAGTAAAATGAGGCCTAATACAAGTAGCGAGAAAAAAGTAGAATTAAAAATAGAATACTTGATAATACAAACTACAAATAGGAAACTATAGAAACTTAACCTCTCTCAGAGTTTAATTTACAATTATTAAAATAGTGTAGATTTTCGACAAATTGTGACTGTTAGATTATATTTATATATGTTTTTGTTAATTGTTTTAGATATAATAATATTTTTTTCAACATTTATTTATATCCGCTCTCCACCGAATATAGTATTAGGGAAGCCAGATGCTGCCACATAAAAATAGTCTCACTCCTTGGAGCATGTTTCTATTGGATAATGTATTTCTTCACTTTTCTCTCTTCTTCTCTGCTGTTCTCTCATACTCAACTTTATCGTTTAACCCTTGTTACTTAAAAAAAAAGGAGGGGCGTGAGAGTAAAAACAATTTTTAAAATTGCTTACTCAAATTTTAGTGCGTTGTATATAACAACAGCGGTTTAATTCTATTTTATTCAACAATTTGACTCTTAACAATAGGTGGCAACCAGTCTGAAGAGAAGGAAATCTACTAGAAATAAAACCAGTTTTACTCCACTTAAAAATGGACCTTAGTCACGTCCATGCTTCATGATGAAGGGTCTTGGGTAAAATCAATATACATTGTCCCCAGAGATGAGAATAGCAGGGAAAACATCAAAATTTTGGAAAAAAGACAAGAAAAAAAAAAAAAAAAAAAAGACCTGGCATTGCTCCAAAGATGGACATATTTGAGACAAAAACAAAAAGAAAAGAAAAAGATTCAGGCGAATTTTTTTTGTTCTTATAAAACAAAAAATAATTAAAGAAATATGCGTCAATGAGATCATTAACCTTGTGTATGGCCAACCAGTCTAAGGAGAAGGAAAACTTTGAAATTAAAAACCTGTTGAAACTTGTGTTGAATCCTACTATGTGGAGACGGTTGGGGTAAATATCATATATATCATAATTAATGCTTCAGAACCAACTTACTCGTAATATAAAATATAGTGCGGACATCAAAAAAAAACCCATCCTGGGATGGCCAATCTTTGCTGAGTTATGGATCAGATCCAATTTGTCTTTGATAAAATTTCCTGTACTATTAAAAAATGTGTTTAATAGTTGTAAAATGATTATCTCCTATTCCATATGTTTATTTTCAAAGTAATCTTTTTTTTTCTTTTTCAACTTGCAAATCAAAAATTAAGCTTAACCTCTTTTCCATTTACACTATTTTTTGTGAAGATGAGGAGGAACAGTCCTTCTCTTTATGTAGACTCTCTCTCTATCTCTCTCTCTCTCTCTCTTTTTGTTTATTTCTTGTGCTTTTCTCTTAGGTTCTTCTGATTTTTACTCACCCTCAGGAATGTTAAACATTGTATGGTAGGTTAGTGGCAATGAGGCCTACTGCAGTGCCCATGTTTGAGTTCAGGCAATGAAGCTTACCTTCCTTCCTCATATATTAGTAAGAATGCTCCAATATTGGTGAGCATAAGAACAGCTCTGTTCTGAATCCTGTTGCGTTAAAAGACCACACCCCTAATTGCAGACAGCACACACTTTTGTTAAATACATGTGCTGATGATTGAATAAATATACATCGTCTCATATATATACTAATGATAATATTCGTAGCCGGAAAAAGTAAGGCTTCTACCATGGTTTCATCCAAAACTGCATTCATCAGGACCCTACCCTACGCTTGACTAAGTTGAGAATTTAAAAACTCAATTTGACCATGTTAAATTCAGACTGCATTTCTTTTCGGATAATAACAGCTTAGGAACGCAGCCGTAGTTGATATTTTCTCTCTCAATTTCCACACTGCGCTTCAATTCCTTAGTTCTCCATTTCTGTATTTTTAATAATTCCAATTACCGGTAATTATAAATGATAACTAGTAAAAAGTTAAATTTAATTCTAATTAATATTTTCAAGGTTGAATATTACTAATTTACTAGTTTTTCATTGGTTTCTTTTTGTGTATTTATCCTATTTTAAAATAATAGCTCTTTTAAGCAAAGAAACAGTCTAATTTCATTTATTAAATTTAAAATTGTAATTCTAATAATATTTTAGTTGACCGACCCATATATATATTATACTAATACTATATATATATATATAGTTATTAAACACTATATGTCAGTTTTCACATGTAGAGGATAAAGTTTTTTGAATCTCTCTCTATCAATATATACTAAATACATATATACTATACAAGCTACTTATTAGACTTATAAGTGCCCCAACTTCGGTCAGTTTCAGGTTATGAGCTTATTACTGGTCGTCTTTTTTGCTTTGTGTGGAGGAGAACCTTAAAATTTTGAATTACTGAGCGAGCCTTTCATACACTTATGTTAACTAAGTATCACTAAAAAACATCTAAATTCTCCAAATTTATCCTGCCACAAAGAAAAATATCTATAAAAAAATAAAACATTCAAAACATATCATTAACATTTCATTTATCATAAAAATAACAATATAATTGAACTTTATGTGCTACCAATAGTCAGGTGCCACCACAACTCTCAAGTCCATGTCAATAACACAGATAATATTCAAGTGTCCGGAACTGGAACAGTTCTTGACCAGCTAAATAGTAATGCAAATGGCATGTAGTGAATCGCCAGTGTGTGCATATGGTGTGTGGACAGCGTGGCATCAGGTATCAGTGTCGGCAGACTAACAGAAGCAATGGAGGCTCTTGGAAAGAATCCCAGATGTTTCGGCAGCCTACAAACAGGGATGCGGGCAGCTTATTCCATAGCCTCCGCAATTCTGGGTGCTGAAGAAAATGTTTCCGAAAGGTCACGTTGCAGCCAGTACTGCTTTTCTGACTTTGTAGGCACATGTCCACGTCGTCGTAGAAAGATGGAGAATCAAAATCGTAAGTGCTGTTGCGTTCAAGATGATTAATGACCTTATTGAGAGTTACCAGGTCAGTTGCCACGATGCCGAAGTTTCTCAATGAATCCCATTCCCAGGCAGCGAGACGTTCATGTTTTATTACAAACAGATGCCTATTTTTTCTTATTTTTAGTCTAAAAAAGTGTAACAAAAAAAAAAGAAAAAAGGGGGGTGTGTTTTTTTTTTTTTTTTTTTTTTCTTGTTTCATTTTGAAAGGCATGGAACACATTAATGGTATTCAGTTCATTTTCAATGGGGAAAATAAAATCTCGGATATATAATGAATTCAGTACAAGCAGAACACATTAAACTGTTGTTGTGTATATATAATATAATATAATGTAAGATCAAAGCAACCAAACAATTGATTCAAATTAATATTTTGTCTTCATTATTAAAATACTCATATAATAGTTCCTATGATGGCAGTCTTAAGTAAGATTTTAGATGAACATTAATTCAATCATTATTATGTTAGTTTATCTACCTGTCCATTTATATATTTTCAAATTTTGCCACCCCCGACCCCCAAACATGCCCCTGTCTCATATATGGCATGTATGTGTGATATACTATATTATATATATTATAATATAATATATATATATAATATATATACGGACATATTATAGCTCGAGCTCAATAGCAGCATCCGCCTCACACAGTACAACACGGAACCCAGGTTTCTAGTTCAATACAACCGTCGCCCAAATCACGTCGATGAAGTAGGCACAGGATCTATGCTCGCGTAATGGAGGAGCCGATCCTTTTTTTCTAGAAGCATTTGCACACAACCTAAATTACAATTCACTTATTGTGCATATGCACTACTCACAATTACCAGCAAACTTTCTAACAGTGCTAACATTTCGATCTAATTAATGAACAAAGGTTTTCTTCTTAGTTAAAACAGACATCTACTTGTGTTGGTGGCATTGGTCTTAGTTATCTTGGATTATACTGAGCAAACAGATTATGATTAATTCCTCGACAAACTATAACAATAAGTGAACTGTTTCAAAAATTTTTTTAACTGACTTTCTCCTACACCTTATTTTTTTTTTTTTTTTTTCTTGTTCTGTTGTTGAATCTACTTCCTTCAACACGGCCATCCGCAATTTAATTTGCTAAGAAAACAACAAACATGAAGAAAAACTATTACCTCATCTGTATATATTTTCTTAATATCGACATAACATAAAATTAATTTTTTATGAAAGTTGGGCCCGAATAATGAAAATTATTCTCCTTCTCTCTTGTTGTTCCTGTTAACTTCCATTAAACCTGTTCGCCGAACCCAATTGTACCCGCTTCACTGGCTACCAATACTCTGTCGAGCCTTCCTGTCTGAGTAAAAATTGGAGGCTGTGGCTGTAAATGGTTACAGTCATTGGGAAATGAACTCGCTTGACCATCGTTTCACATCCTGACGAAGAGCGACTCTACCAGCTTCACATAGCCGCTAATACTCTTTGGAAAGTATATGAACTCTAACTACACTCCCTCCAGCTATGGGTAATGGTGGGGCTGACTGGGCTCTTTAACCTTGGTTAGGCAACCGTCTAGGAGAACGGAAAACTCTGAATTCAAACCTGTTAACTCCACTTGAGGAGGCCGTCACACCTTAGGAATAGGAGCTTCACATCCTACAATAGTTGTCCTATTTTAAAGTATAGTGTGTGCCTAAGAATAATTAAAGTTTCCATACCGCTCGAACGAGAAGACCCAAGGCCAAACCAAACGATGT
>JALAJA010000225.1:17500-49584 GCA_023376005.1 Doryteuthis pealeii | reverse complement strand
TCTCTTTCTCTCATCTCTTCATCTACAGCATCTCCTTCTCTCCCTCCTTTCTCTTTTCATCATGAGGCTTTCCATCTCTGTCTTAATCATCACACTTTTCTAATCTAGCAACTTCTATCTTCTTCTCTTTCTCTCTCTCATCTCTTCTTTTTATCTTTCTCTCTGCATATTCACAGTATTTCTTATATTTCTCCGCTCTACTGCTTAGCATCTTTCTCTCTATCATTCCTACTTACTCAGATGTATCTCTCTTTCTCTCCTCTCTCATTCATATATATCCCTCTGTCCTTATTCTGTCTTTTTACCTAATACATCTATCCTTTCTCTTGGTTCTACTTCCTTAGCAACTATCTCACCCACCCTCACCTTTCTCTTTACCAACACAAAAATTTCACTCTCTATCTATTCAGTATCTATCTTTTCCTTTCCCTGAGGGCCGGTTTAGCTCAGTCGTTAGAGCACTGGCCTATGAATTGCAAGGTTCCTTGATTGATGGTTACTTAAAATAGATTCTCTCTATGAAAATCTGAGTCAGATTCGTCTCAATGCTGCGTGCAGTCTTGAACAAGTCGTTCGGGAAACAGCACCCCACAAGGAAGCAGCTGTACGCTCATTTTGCCACCCATCTCACAAAACTATCCGTGTGAAACGGACAAGGCATTGCAGGACACTACTGGAGAAACAAGGATGAGCTCATAAGTGACGTTCTCCTGTGGAAGCCAACACATGGATATGCAAGTGTGGGGCGCCCCGCAAGGACCTACATTGACCAGCTATGCGAAGATGCTGGCTGCTCCGCAGAGGACCTCCCAGATGTAATGAATGATAGGGAAGGTTGGCGAGAGATTGTCATGGATGTCTGTGCTGCATGCGCGACATGATGATGATTAGTGCATTTAAAATTCTGCAATGTGTCTTATATATCACTAAGAAATAAAAGTTTATTATTATATGATGTAATTAATTTGCATACAGGTTTTAACAAAACTGGGTTTAATATATAATTACTTGCTGTTATTGATATCTAATATTTTTGTTTTATTCTACTACATATCAAAATCAATCCTATAAATGATTTTATACAGAAATCAATTAAGATATAATCAAATAAGTATAATCTTTTTATATGTGTTCTGATTTAATTTCGATAGTCTTTCTAATTTAATACATTTTATTACATTAAGGTCTCTTTACAGGCAAACATATTCTCACTGGGTGCTCCATACGTCTTGCCTTGTGCTGCATCTAAGCTGTGCTTAGTAAAAAAAGAAAGTAGTAAAGTCGTCGGGGTAGCCTAAAGTTGGTATCAACTAGACAGCGAATAAATATATATTTATTTCATCCAACACGAAACATTATACATCACCATGGCCACAAAACACAAATACGCTTTTTCATTCGCGCATACACACGTACAAAATCCCGCGCTAGGATACGGTCTTAACGTCACAACCAACACGCATTTTCAATGTCACGCGAATTACAACATACACACACGTACAAACAAAAATAAACGCATTCACGCTCACACGAGAATACAGTTATTTAAAAAATAATATCATTTTCAAAAAAAAAAATTCATTTGAGAAGAAATGCCATAGCTGTACTGCTTCAGTTCAATTCTTTTGATAAAGAGGTATTACCTCGAAAATTCAAGAAATAATAAAAATACAGGTCAACACACAACACCATTGTTACCGTATTATTATTTTTTTTATTTATTCCAAACTGCATTGTGATAGCCTTTTAAATCAACCTCCTAACCAATATATTATTCTATGTATCAATGAAAAGACTAAACAACATAAAAGTTTGATAATAATAAAAATAATAATGAGAAAATCCAATGCTCATACGCTTTCACTTTTCAGAATAATCTACAAAATCTTTTTAGGGATTACCATCAGCTGTATCGCGTTTTTCCTTAATTTTCTAAATGGCCTGAAATTTTTAAATCAGTTATTTTCTGGAGGCCAAAGTAGCATAAATAAATAAATGAAAATAGATACTGTATCGCTTAAAAAGAAGAAAAAAACTAATTTGTGTTTTAATTTCAACTTTAAAATTAGATTTAAAATTGAGTGATTTTTTTTGTTTTGTTTTTGTTTAGATTATTTTTTAACTTTATAAGTTCAAGAATAATTAGGGGAAGCAGATGTGCCACATAAAAATAGTCTCACTCCCTTGGAGCATGTTTTCTATTGGATTATTATTCTCTCTCTCTCTCTCTCTTTCTCTCTCTCTCATTCTCTCTCTTTCTCTCTCTTTCTCTCTCTCTCTCACAGACACTTTCTCTGTCTTTCCATTATCTCTCTCACTCTCTTTCTCTCACTGTCTGTCTCTGTCTCTCTCAGACAGACACTTTCTCTCTGTCTTGCTATCATCTCTCTCTCTCCCCCCTCTCTCTCTCTCTCATACAGACATTTTCTCTCTCTCTGTCTCTCTCTCTTTCCCCTCTCTCTCTTCCACAGTCACTTTCTCTTTCTCTCTCTCTTCCCCCCATCTCTCTCTCTCTCTCACACACACAGATACTTTCTCTCTGTCTCTCTCTCACTCTCTCTCTCTCTCTCTCCCATACGCAGACACTTTCTCTATGTATTTCAATCATCTCTTGTCTTCTCTCTCTGTCTCTCTTTGTCTCTCTCTTTCTTTCTCTCTCTCTCTCACAGACACTTTCTCTCTTTCTTGCCATCATTTCTCTCTCTCTCTCTCTCTCTCTCTCTCTCTCTCTCTCTCTCTCTCTCTGACAGACACACACACAAACACTTTCTCTCTATTGGCATCGTCTCTTCTCTCTCTCTCTCTCTCTCTCTCACTCTCTCTCTCATACAGACACGTTCTCTCTGTCTTGCCATCATCTCTCTCTCTCACTCTCTCTCTCAGACAGACACTTTCTGTCTTGGCATTGTCTCTCTCTTTCTCTCTCTCTCTTTTATTTCTTTACCCCCCCCTCTCTTAAAATTTTTCTTAATTCTTCAAAAATGATTTCTACTAAATTTTCATTTCATTCCCTTCCTCTCTTTCTCTTTCTCTGTCTCTTTCTCTCTTTTTTAATTTATTCCCTCCTCTCTCTTTCTATCTCTCTCTCTCTCTCTCTCTTTGAATCAGAATCTTTTCTCCTTTCTTCTACTTCTTTCATTCTCTTCCTCCCTAGTTCTATCTATCTATCTATCTATCTATCTATATTTATCTCTCTATCTCTCTTTATCTCTTTCTCTCTCTCTCTTTTCTCTTCTATTTCTTCTTTTCTCCCTCTCTTTGAATCAAAATCTTTTCTCCTTTCTTCTACTCCTTTCATTCTCTTCCACCCTCTTTCTCTCTCTCTCTCTCTCTCTCCTCTCTCTCTTCTATCTATCTATCTATCTATCTATCTTTCTTTTCTCTTCTATTTCTTCTTTTTCCCTCTCTTTTAATCAGAATTATTTCTCCTTCCTTCTACTTCTTTTATTCTCTTCCCCCTCCCGGTCTCCTACCTCAAAACTTGCTACCGGTGACTGCTGAAAAACCAACCCCATCTACGATTCAAGTCCGTGGCCGAAGCAGTGTCGATAAAAACGTCATTTTATTTCATTTTATTATTTTATTAAGGCGTATCGGAAAATAGTTTATATCTTTTTCTGAAAAGCAGATAAATAGATAGAACAGAGATAGATGGATAGATAGATATAAACAAAATAACATAGATAAGAACAAATTGATATAGATAGATAGATAGATAGATAGATAGATAGTTTTGATTAGACTGATATATAGATAAATAGATAGATAGATAGATTAAAATATAAAAGAATATCTAAATACTCAGATTTTCTTTTATTCATGTTTGTTTAATGTTTTGTTTTTAGTTTAAATAAACAAGAATATTTAAATATTTTGATTTTTTTTTACTTGTAATTGATTGTTGGAAATGAATATATTAAAATAAAACGAAAATACCGAAAAAAATAAACGTTTTGGATTTTTTTTATATGTAATTGAATGTCGAAAAAAAAATGCCCCAAGTTGGTTGTTTTCTTTCAAGTGACACTGCTTCGGCTACGGACTTCAATCATAGCTGTGGTTGGTTTTTCAGCAGTCACCGGTAGCAAGTTTTGAGTGAGGAGACCGGGACGGTCTTCCTCATAAATTACCTCAATTTCATCAACTATCGTTTTTCCATTGCATTGTCAATAGCCTTCTAATTTCTATTTTATTTTCTTATGTATATATATATGGGAGAATATGTGCTTAGGCGAGCATACCTATTCAAATGTAAGGCTCAACAAATCGAGAAAAATCAATCTCTGTATGTACATTTCGGCCTTTCGAAATGTACATACAGAGATTGATTTTTCTTGATTAGCCTTACATTTGAATAGGTATGCTTGCCTAATTAATTAATTATTAATTAATCAATTTTCAAAATTACGTACGACTTCAATTAGGCAATATTTTCCCAAAAATTGTCGGCTAAAAAAAGCCATATCATAAACACATCGTTGTGTATTTACTTCTCTTCCTAGAGACGAAGGCCCCGAAACGGTTTGCACATTCTCTCCTGATCATGCATTTGTGAACATCCTTTGTTTTTTCAATATATCATATTTACATCGGATAGTCCAATTTTATTTATATATATATATATATATATATATATAAGGATAAATCTAATGAGTCAGACGAACCTACTATTAGTTTCGCTTAATGCTCTTCAGGACTAAGAACTTTTTACTTATTAGCTTATTCTCCTAGCGGTTATATGAATATATATATATATCTTATATACATATATATACATATAAATTGTTTTTTTTTGGACAAATACTGTACCAATAGATTACTTTTTGTTGGTACGACTATCTTGGTCTTTTCTTTTTTCCAAAAATTTTGTTCTCCCCGGTTGATGTTTGGTAGTATATTTTTACAATCAAACTATTTGCTGTTTTTTTTCTCACCGCGAGGATTTACCAACACGCTTGGTATATTAAATTATACTAGCAAATATATGCACCCTCCGGGTGCAAGTATTTAGGTTTAAGTAATAAAATATGTATTAAATTAGAAAGCTAATGAAACTAAACAAGAATGCAGATAAAAAGTTTTATAATCGAAAAATAGAACAACTGAACTTACTCTTCTATCAATCTCGTCTTTCATTGTTATTTTTTCTAATTTAAGTATTTAGTTAAAAGAGGAAGTGAAAAATTAAAATGACAGTTATTTTTCTTGTAAACGATTTTATTTAAGATTAATTAAGAGATTTTTGCTATATTCATTAAAAATAAACCAAACAGTTAGTTAATTTACTAAGCACATATTTATTAAATTCGATTTTTTAATATCAATATGCAAATTAGCCTTCCCGTTCACACTGTAAAGCGCTATTTTTGTATATAAAATATATTGCATGTGTCAGTATGTAGACATAGTTAACAGTATTAATAATGTAAGACAATTTATTAATAATTGATTTAGATAAAAATAAAATCATGGAAATATATTCAATAACATAATTGTGACTTGAGTAGGAATATAGTTTTTACAGATAGAAAAACACACAATCTCCATATAATAAATATATATATATAATATATATATATGTGTGTGTGTGTGTGTGTACATATATATTATATGCATAGTGAGCATCAATATTTCTCGTCTATCATTAAGAGAGAATTTTAAAATAAAGAGAGACAAAACTAGTCGTCTTTCACCGTTCAATTAAATAAATCGACTTCAAAAGGCAGTGCGACTACAGCTCCGTCTTTCTTCCTAACCGGAAGTAACGAGGCTATTGTGAGAATCACTGTCAATACTTTAAACTCTTTAAAGAGTGTTGATGGTTAGGGGGGGGAGGGGCGACTGTTAAAGAAACAAACCCCGACTGAGTGCTTGACCGGTGATCTACATTATTTTTCTTTTAAGATAAAGTTCTCTTAGAGGCATTGAACTAATAGTTTACCGCAGCAGGTGTTAGTGGCAGAGGCAAGTGCCTGCAGCAGAGAAGGTGATGTAGCTGGGGATAAAGAGTTGGGGTTGGTTGTGGGGCGAGTGTAAAGGCTCTTATCTTGAAGAGTTTGGACAACCAAACAGAGGCATACAGGAAGGAAGCTCACTTGAACCCATCTTCTCATCTCGGCTCGAGTCACTTCAGGTATACACAGTCAGGTGCTTCCTTGTTGTCATGCAATTTAAAAGCTGAGGAAATGAATTGGTAAAGTTACCTTGAGATGTACAAATAGCCAATGGGGCTTGGTGCTTTTCAGTAGATTAGTCGCAGACAGGAATGGCATCGTTGATTTTGGTAACTGCGGCTGAAAAGCTAAATGCCTGTAGAAACAAAGGATACATTTGGGTAATTTTCACCTTTAGTTGTCAAAATTCCTAACAAATAAGGCATTTAGAGTAACCTCCCTTGACTTTTACTTTGAACTAAGCCGGTAGCTATTTTGAAAGTCTCCGTGCGAAATAAACAAATTTTAGAAACTTTTCTAAAGCAATACAACTGCATGCTTTAACGCGAAAATATCATAAAATGTGTTCTTAATAACAATTAAGTTCATTTCAGATAATTTTATGCTAGGAATTTAGCCAACTGACATTTACTTTGAAACAAGACGGTAGCCATTTTGAGTGTGTCCGTGCGAAATATATAAATCTTAGAATCGTTTAAAAAAACAATACAACTGCATGCTTTAACACAAAAATATCATAAATGTGTTCTTAATAACAAGTAAGTTCATTTCAGATAATGTTCACGCACAATTTTATGCTAGGATTTTAACAACTAAAAGTGAAAATTACCTAAATTTGCTTAACATATACTCATTTTTTTTACCTGAAACTTACTGTGCAATGCTATAATAAACAATTGGTTTGTTCGAATTCTAAATTCTTGTCTATGTGCTGATGGAATTTAAAGAGAATTCTTTTTTGAATTGTTCATTAACTTCAAATTGTTCCCCAATTACCAAAACACTGTGTTTCCCCGGGAATAAGACAGGGGAGAACTTGTATTATCTATTGTCCCCATCTTCATTGTTATTTGTACAACGTTTCAGTCGATATGCCCTCCGGCCTTCTTCAGGTATTTCTTGTCGGACTCGGGAACCTTCTCGGACTCGGGAACCTTCTTTTTGGACTTGGGATATATATATATATTATATATATATATATATATATATATTATTATATATATATATATAAATCTTATTTAATGGAGTTGTGTGTTTTTTCTGTCTGTAGCCGAACTCTATTACTACTCAAGTCACAATTCCCTTAGTTTACGCTACTTCTTCATGATTTTATTTTTATTTAAACCTCAATTATTAATAAAATTGTTAAACATTATTAATACTGTTGACCATATCTGTTGACCTATTTTAACATTAATAACATACATATTTATATATACAAAAAATAGCGGTTTACAGTGTGGAACAGGAAGGCTAATTTGCATCGATATTTAAAATTTTGATTTATAATAAATATATGTTAGTATTATTGATTTCTAACTGTTTGGTTTTATTTAATGAATATAAGCAAAATTTCTTCAATGTATCTTAAAATGAATCCATTAACAAGAGAAATAACTGTCATTTTAATTCTTTTCTCTTTTAACTAAATACTATATATTAATATATATATATATATATATATATATATATTATATATATATATTATATATATATATATATATATATAATATATTAATATTTTATAATATATATATATATATATATATATTTTATTTATATATATATATATAATTATAAAATATTTATATATATATATATATATATATTATATATATATATAATATTTTATATATATATATATATATAATATTTATATAATATATATATTATAATAAATATTTATATATAATATATTATTAAATATTTATATTATATATATATATTATATATAAATATTTATATATATATATATATAAATATTTTATATATATTATATATATTATAAATAGTTATATATATATATATAATTAATATAATATTTATATATTATATATATTAATATTTATATATTATTATTATATATATATATATATATAAAAATATTTATATATATTATATAATATTAAAATTTATATATATAATTTATATATATATATATTATATAATGTATATATATAATTTATATAAATATATATATTATATTTATATATATTTATATATATATATTATATTTATATTATTTATATTAATTAGATATATATATATTTATATATATATATATATATATTTATATATATATAATAATTTATATATATTATATTATATATATTATATATATATATATATTAATAATTATATATATTTATATATATATATATATATATATTTATATTAATATTTATATAATTATACCTCACCCTTATACATATTTTATATATATACTATTATACTTATTTTATCCTATATATATATATAAATATTTATACTCACTATTACTATATCACTATCTACAATACTTTATATACCCTCCTACTCACTACCCCCTACTACTACTTATCCTACCATATCTTCACTATATATATACTATATAATATATTACTAACTATACTCTCCATCACTACTCACCTACTACCCCGTACTACTACCTACTACTACTATACTATATCATATAAACTCTCCATTTATCACTCACTACTCATCACTCACTATATTCTCACTTATATAATATTTTATCTCACTCATATATTATACTCACTATACTCATCACATATATATCAACCTATATAACAACTACAAATCTTAATATACTCTCATATTATATATACTATACTAATATTGGATAAATATATATACTCATATACTATAATACTACTATTTATATTATATAATATATATTAACTACTACTTAACCCCTAACATACTACCCAACACTCTACTACCTACCACCCCGCACCACCACGACACCACCCACATCACACCAACTAAATTTATATAACATTATAACAACTAACCATACACAACTACCTACCATTACATCATAATATTTATATAATATATATATATAAATTTATAAAGTAATTAAGAATAATAATAATAAACTAAAAATATAAAATATATATAAAAATAATATAATAAATAACATAAATATAACTACGCATATAAAAAAAAAAAAAAATAATAAAATAATAAAATAAAATAAAAACATAATACTTCTATATAAATATATAATAATATTATAATATAAATATATATATAATATATATATATATTATATATATATATAAACTATATATTTATATATTTATATTTAATATAACTAATATATATATATATAATATATATAGATATACATATATACTTATATATATAATATAAAAAATAAAAAATAATATAATCTTATAAATAATATAAATATAAAAATAAAATATATAAAACTTATACCTATATACTACACACACACAAATAACATATATAAATTAAAATATAATATAAAAAAAAACAATCTATTATTATATTATTATATATTATATATACATATCTATATGATAGAATATTTATTTATTTATTCATTATAGTGGATATATTTAAGATTTACCAAATGGTTTCCTAGCAGCATATTAGACACTTTAAGTAAGAGAAGATATAAAATCAGGTAAAAAAAAGGCACAATTGAAAATTGCCCTCACCCCCCAAAAAAGAAAAAAAAAGAATCCAAAACTGAATATAAAGTATAAGAAATTTAAAAACATTAAAGAACTCCCCCCCCAAAAAAAATCCCTATAAAATGCTCCCTATTCCCCAAAACTCACAGGAATATGTGGGCTGAATTACTGGGAGACTATTTGGAAGGAAATTTATGTTTCATTCATTGTTCATTTCTGTCTTGGTAAAATAAAGTTTACATCTTAATACCTTCTGAGCATGCCTTGTATGAATTGTAAAATATTATTTTTTTAATTAAAAAAAAAAACAAAAACATCCGGTAATTAGGTGGGTAGGGAAGATATAAAATTAGGTATGAAAAAAAAAATAGGTTCAATTGAAAATTTCCCTCCCCCCCCCAAAAAAAAAGAATCAAAATGGATCAAAAAATGAATTTAAAATATAAAAAATTTTAAAATATTTTTTATAACCCCCCAAAAACCCTATAAAATGTCACCTATTCCCCAAAACTCACTGGAATATGCGCGCTGAATTACTTGGAAAAATGTTTATGTTTCATTCATTGTTCATTTCTGTCCTGGTAAATAAATGTTCTGTCTTAATACCTTTTGAGCATGCTGTGTATAAATAGAAAAATATTAATTTTTTTTTTTAAATTAAAAAAAAAACCCCAGGAAATTAGGTGGTAAGAGAAGATATAAAATTAGGTACGAAAAAAAGGTCCAATTTAAAATCACCCCCTAAAAAAAAAAAGATGAAAAAAAAAATTAAAGTTTAAGAATTTAAAAATATTAAATAAAAAAATGAAAAAAAATAAAAAATAAAATACACCTCCCCCATTTCGCGAACGGGTAATTAGTGCTGTGCTCTTTTGATATACGCCACTGATTAGAAGAAGGTAATTTTCTACTGTAATTCCACTTATTAGTCGGCCATATTGCCTTCAGGTCTACATCTTAAAATTTAATCTTACTTTCTTTTTTTATCTTTTTAATTTTTTTCTTTTCTTTTCAATTTTTTTCCATTCTCACTTCAGTTTATTTGACTCCACAACAGGTTTTCAAGATCTTCCTTACATTTTTTTGTCTTTATTCTTTTTCCTTTTATCTTTCTATCTATTATGTCGTCTTTTCTTTCTTTTTTCGTAAAAGCAGCCAGTTTCTTACCAAGTCTATGGTTTCTTTTGAATGTCATTTCACAGAGCAGAAATTGAAATTTGATTTACACTGCAATCATTTATTACTAATTGCATTTAGACAAAATATTCGCACAAGTGTTACTTCCTCACTTAACTTGTTGCTTGAAGGCTTCCTTCAAAAGTTTCCTCATGATAAATACTAATAATATATAATGATCGCATATAGATATCTTTTCTGTACGAGGGTCATCAAAGTCGTCGGTAGAGCATGGGACTAGGAACCACAAGGTTCTGAGTTCGATACTGGCCCGCGCCAATTGTGATTATATCGCAAATAGACTAGTGAGCCATTTGTCTCAGTGGCAGACTAGGAACAAATGTTCGATCGCATAGAGATAGCCATAAAGAGGATCTATGCAGTATCTCTTTCGCATGAGGGCCATTTGTCTCAGTTGGCAGACTAGAACACACAAGGTTCTGTGTTCATTGCTGGCCTCGCCAACTAAGCATAAAGTAGCATAGGATCTTATGCAGTATCTTTCTGCATGAGGCCAGTTTGTTCAGTTGGCAGACTAGGAACCACAATATCGGTTATAAGAGTAGCACAGGGATCTTGCAGTAAAGTATCATTGCATATAAGACCCTTCTATTTCTGTACGAGGCCCAGTTAGCTCAGTTAGCAGAGTATGTGACTAGGAATCACAAGGTTCTGTGTTCGATACTGGCCCTTGCCAACTCAGCGAAGGAGTAGCACAGGGATATATGCTTCGATACTGGCCCTCGCCAACTCAGCGTAGGATCACAGGGATCTGTGCAGTAAAGTAGGATCGCATGACCCTATCTATTTCTGCATGAGGGCCAGTTTGTCTCAGTCAGTAAAGCATGTGTCTAGGAACCACAAGGTTCTGTGTTTGATACTGGCCCTCACCAACTCAGCGAAGGAGCACAGGGATCTGTGCATTAAAGTAGGATCACATATAAGACCTCATCTATTTCCGCATGAGAGCCGGTTTGTCTCAGTTGGCAGAGCATGGGACTAGGAACCACAAGGTTCTGTGTTCGATACTGGCCCTTGCCAACTCAGCATAGGAGCACAGGTATCTGTGCATTAAAGTAGGATCGCATATAAGACCCTATCTATTTATGCATGAGGGCCAGTTTAGCTCAGTTGGTAGAGTATGTGACTAGGAACCACAAGGTTCTGTGTTCAATACTGGCCCTCACCAACTCAGCGAAGGAGCACAGAGATCTGTGCATTAAAGTAGGATCGCATATAAGACCTTATCTATTTCCGCATGAGAGCCGGTTTGTCTCAGTTGGCAGAGCATGGGACTAGGAACCATAAGGTTCTCTGTTCGATACTGGCCCTCGCCAACTCAGCGTAGGAGCACAGGGATCTGTGCATTAAAGTAGGATTGCATAAGACCCTGTCTATTTCCGCACAACGGCCAGTTTGTCTCAGTTGGCAGAGCACGGGACTAGGAACCACAAGGTTCTATGTTCGATACTGGCCCTCACCAACTCAGCGTATGAGTAGCACAGAGATCTGTGCATTAAAGTAAGGAGCTGATAGTAGGTGTGGGGCTCAACCTCAGATGCCAAAACAAACTCCTTGGTCTAAAGTATGAAATATTATTTACCATATTTTAAATGTTTTTTTTCTTCAATATTTTAAAAAATTTTATACTTGCATTCTTTTTTTAATTCTTTTTTTTTTTTTTTTTGGTAGGGTCGATTTTTCAATCGCACCTTTTTTTTTCTACCTAATTTTTCTCTTCCCACCTAATTTCTATTTTTTTTTAAATGATATTTTTTGTATCGTTTTTTTTATTCATATTTTACATTTTTTTATACTTTAAATTTGTTTTTGATTCTTTTTTTGGTGGGGTGAATTTTTCAATTGCACCTTTTTTTGTACCCAATTTTATATCTTCTCTTCTCTCATAATTTTTTTCTCGCTGAGTTAACGAGGACCGGAATCAAAGCAGGAACCTCGAGGTTCCCAGCCGGACACTCTACTGACTGAGCTAAGCCGGCCCAAGAAAGTAAAGTCGTTGGGGTGGCCTAAAGTCGGTATCGGCCAATAGCGTTCGGCTAGAAACCACATGGCTCCTAGTTCGATACCGGCCCTCACCAACTCAGCATAATTGTTTTTTTAAATTAGTATTTTTCTATTTATACAAAGCTTGTTCAAAATGTTTTGAGACTGAAGCTTTATTTATCAGGATAGAAATGAACACTGAATGAAACTTTAATTTTCATTAGTCACCTGCATGTATATTATGTATGAGTAAAGAGGTTGGGGTGGCCTAAAGTCAGTATCAACCAGACAGTGAAGGAGTCTATCCCCTTTTGGGTATCTGAGGTGGAGTGCCACGCCTACCATCAGCTCCTTAATAATGGAAAAATAATGGTTGCATTATTTTGTCTAACACCTGTATATATATATATGATTGGACAAAATAATGAAAAATATTGTTTCCATCATTTTCTCCAACTCCTGAATATATATATATATATATATATATATATATATATATATATTGGGTTGGACAAAAATAATGGAAAATAATGTTTCATTATTTTGTCTAACCCATATATTTATTATATATATATATATATATATATATATATATATATATATATATATCCCAGATTTTCTAGTTTATTTAAACTGATATATATATCGCATTTTTTGGTTGACTTAGAGCACGACAGTATGAAGTGGACAACAATCTGTTTGAGATGGCAATAGCCGACACTTTTTTTGGAGATTATGTGCTTAATTGAAGTCATACCTAATTTGTGAATTAATTAGTTATAATTAAACGAATTTGGCGTGCATATCGGTTTAAATGTAAGTCGGTAAACAAATCGAGAAAAAGTCAATCTCTGTATGTACATTTCATCCTATTAGGCCTCATCAGCAGAGTTATAGACAGGGTGGTGCTTTGGGCGTGATTCGAACCCTATCAGGCTGACAGGTGGGTGCTATCGCCATCTCAAACAGATTGTTTATCCACTTCATACTGTCGTGCTGTAAGTCAACCAAAAATGCGATATATATATATCAGTTTAAAATAAACGAGAAAATCTGGCAAAACCAGCTTGTGTAAGGCTTAGAGTCCCCGCCTGTCAGCCTGGCAGGTACGGTTCGAATCACACACAAAGCACTGTCCTGCATATATATATATATATATATATATATATATATACTTTGGTGCAGTACCAAGTTTCTTGGTACAAGGTTATTCTAGGCGGGTCCTAATTCCCTACCAGTAGTTTGTTGTAGAGTTCAGGTTCCGTATGAGAGCTCAATGTTTAATTATTGTAAACAGAGCAAAGTTATTTGGGAATAAAAGGCCTTAAATACCATGGGTATCGTGGTTATGGACCATTTCCACCGGGCTTACTCGTGGGTGGAAATGGTCCATAACCATGATACCCATGGTATTTAAGGCCTCTTATTCCCAAATATATATATATATATATATATATATATATATATATATATATATATATATATATATAAGTTAGTGTAGTAAAAACAGTGAACAGCTCTGTACTTACAATATCTACCAAGTATTTGTCCAGAGGACGCTCAATAAACATTTTACTCAGTATTGGCTTTGAAAATTAAATAAACAAGTAAAGAAACATAGACGTTGTTCTTTTATGCAACCTTCGCCTTTTAAGTAATGATCTTTTGTATTGAAAGGAGAAAAAAGAAAGAATGTAAAAGCAAATACATTTCAATTGATTGGTGTTATTGTTTACTTTTCACTTACAAAACACATTCACCAAAGTGCATTTGAATTTCAGTTGAAGCTGTTTATATTCATTTGATACAAATCCATTTCTCCCTATGTTCATTTATGGGAAATATCTTGTCACTGGTATGTCACAAATTTTCATTTGATACTAAACCACTTCTGTCTATGCTCTTTTCACATGACCACAAATATCTTGTCACTGGTATGTCACAAATGTATGAAAGTGCATTTGAATTTCAGCTGAAGCTGTTTATATTCATTTGATACAAATCCATTTCTCCCTATGCTCATTTCACATTACCACAAATATCTTGACACTGGTATGTCACAAATGTATGAAAGTGCATTTGAATTTCATTTGATACAAATCCATTTCTCCCTATGCTCTTTTCACATTACCACAAATAGCTTGTCACTGGGATAGTATGCAAATTACACCCCCCCCCATATATTATGTAAACCTTTTTTGTCTTAGTGATATATAAGACCCATTGCAGGATTTTAAGCGCACTAATAACATGGGCTGTTTTGAGGCAAATCTCAGATTTCTATCAAGACATCATCAATAATAAATAAGATGTATTTCCTACATAAATGATTTTGTCTATGAATTAAATACACATTGATAAACTTATGCAATTGCTGAGGCTATTGTGACGTAAACAGTGACATAGTTTTGGTTACAGACAGACAGACACCGAATCTCCATTATAACAAGATTTTCTTTTGCAAGTCACACATTGGTTAAGAGGGCTTCATTGGCAAACTTTTTATCAAGATGCATCAGATAAATGTGTTTGGATGGCTATTACGCAATTCTAAACTATTCTCTTGTGCAAGTCAAACACTGGTCGAGAGAATGCATTAATGGCTTTTGGGTTGTGTCCAACACGTACCATTTCCAATTTTCATCTTCATTTACACTTAAGTACAGACAAAGATGGCAGATTTGTATTCAACGTCATGCTCTTGACCATGACTCTATTTCGGGCCTGATTTCAACTCTGCCATCTTTTCAAACAAAACTATTTTTCCTTTTGTATCAAAATTACCTGGTCTCCTCCTTTCTTAACAGTATTTGAACTTGTATCCCGTATTCTGCAGGGTGGGTGGGGGATGCTAGCTGATGTAGATAACACCTGAATAACGTTGTTTATTTAAGATGGAATTGGTGTGTGTGTCCGTGGGAGAGAGAGAGAGAGAGAGAGAGAGAAGAGAAGAGAGAGAGAGAGAGAGAGAGGAGAGAGAGAGGGAGGGGTTGAATATATTGAACAACGGAAATATATAGTGGAACTCGTACGTATTGCTTTCACTTAGCTTAGATGTAAAAATGCAGAGTGAGTGAAGCCTGTGTTCAGAAAAAAGCTTATATAATATTATATCCATCTTCCACTTAGTGCCAACAGTCTAGGGTTATCTTATGCATAGAGGTTAGGGAATCACGTTCATATTTATATTTATATTTTGTAATTTCTTAAGAGGTTTCTTGGGGTGGGGCAAGGGGATGTATCAACACCTGAACAAAATTGTTGACTTTAGATGGAATTGACATGTGTGTGTGTGTATGTATGTGTGTGCGTGTGAAAGAGAGAGAGAGAGAGAGAGAGAGAAGAGAGAGAGAGAGAGAGAGAGAGAGAGAGAGAGAGAGAGAGTTCTGGAGACCAATATACTTTTTACAACGGCTTCAAATCGAAGGAGCAGAGGTTGCCTGGGGGATGGCTCCCTGGGATCAACGATGATAATTTACACTGTTGGTCCAGCGGCCGAAGCTCACTGGAAGAGAGAGAGAGAGAGAGAGAGAGAGAGAGAGAGAGAGAGAGAGAAGAGAGAGAGAGAGAGAGAGAGGTTGAAAATGAATTGAACAACGGAAATATATTGTGGAACTCGTACGTATTGCTTTTACTTAGCTTATATGTAAAAAGGCAGAGTGACTGAAACCTGTGTTCAGAGAAAGCTTATATAATATTCTATACATCTTTCACTTTAGTGCAACCAGTCTAGGGTTTATCTTATGCCAGGAGGTTAGGGAATCATGTTAATATTTTTATTTCTATGTTGTTGTTTCTTGGGGGTGGCAGATGATGAAGACAACAACCCTGGAGCTGTTGACGTGATGGAATTGGTGGTGTGTGTGTGTGTGTGAGAGAGAGAAGGAGAGAGAGAGAGATAGAGAGAGAGAGAGAGAGGGGGGGGAGAGGGAGAGAGAGAGAGTCACTACCATTTTGGTTTCATGCATGCGTAAGCGCAAACAATCTTCAGGCGACGTTGATTCAAATCTTGTAACTGCTCATTTGTCACCAAATAAATAGATATGTAAAACCTTTATATATTTATTTAATTATATTATATAACAGCTCTATTTTATATTGAGCACTCTTCAAATAATACTGCATTTTGGCACACCGTTCCAGTAAAAGCTGAAACAGGGACAATCCCATACTACAGGTATATATATATATATATTATATATATATATATATATATATATATGCATTTCTGAAGTTTTCAACTTAAAGTTTTACAGCACTGTTAGCATTAAATAACCCACAGGATTGATAGTGCGTTTAGTTTATCTTGTTAAAAGTCAAAAAGATTTTTTTTTTCTTTTTTCTTTTCCAATTTTCTTTTTCTGTTCTTATTAAATGGGGTATAATAATATATATATATATATATATATATATATATATATATATATATATATATATTATATATAAAGCCTACACTATAATATATATATATATATATATATATATATATATATTATATATATTATATATATATATATATATATATATACACTCGTCTATACATAAAAAAGCTGAAACAGTGACAATCATATAGTATATATATATATATATATATATATATATATATATATATATATATATATACTCGTATATATATATATATATATTATATATACTCGTATATATATATATATATATATATATATATATATATATATATATATATATATATATATATATATAATATTATATATATATTAGAGAGAGAGAGAGAGAGAGAAAGAGAGAAACTGATTTCATTTCAGAACCAAATCTTTGCCCACCGTTCACTTGTTTCCTAGAATGCATTGTTCAACTTATTAAGTAGTTTCTAAGCAAGTTACATATATATAAATTACCTACAATTGTAATTACTACGCTTATGACCCCTACCCCCCCTCACATACAAAGGAATCCAAAGAAGTGAGAGGAGTGTGTTTAAGGTGCGTACACAAATGGGGTTTCCATTTTAAGTTGGAAACTGAAAAATGTCTACGAAAAATCACTAGAAGCAAATTGGCTAAATGTTTAAATATGATTAAGCATTGAACCTGAACTTGGAGTTTTGTCAAACGTACAGTCTCCATCTGTAACTCTCCATTTAATAAGAACAGAAAAAGAAAGACTGGAAATAGAAAAGAAAAAAATAAGATCTTTGACTTTTAACAAGATAAACTAAATGCACTATCAAATCTTGTGGATTATTTAATGCCAAGAGTGCTGTATATATGTTTCACAGTAGGAAGCGCGTGGTGTAATGGTTAAAGTCATGGGAAATGGACTCGTCGCCCCGAGTTCAAATCCTGGACGTGGTAATTGCATTTCATTTAGCGCTAATATCCAGCAGTGCTGTAGAACTTTAAGTTTCACTTCAGAAATGCATATATATATATATTTACCAACCCTATCTAATAAGAACAGAAAAAGAAAGATTGGAAATAGAAAAAGAAAAGAAAAAAAGATTTTTGACTTTTAACAAGATAAACTAAATGCACTATCAAATCTTGTGGTTATTTAATGCCAACAGTGCTGTAGAACTTTAAATTGAAACTTCAGAAAATGATATATATATATATATATATATTTACCAACTCCATTTAATAAGAACAGAAAAAGAAAGATTGGATATAGAAAAAAAGAAGAGGAATTTTCCTTTTTAACAAGATAAACTAAACGCACTATCAAATCTGTGGGTTTATTTAATGCCAACAGTGCGTAGAACTTTAAGTTTTCACTTCAGAAATAGCTATATAATATATTTAACCAACCCCTTTTAATAAGATAGAAAAAGAAAGATTGGAAATAGAAAAAAGAGAAGATATTTCCCTTTTAACAAGATAAACTAAACGCACTATCAAATCTTGTGGGTTATTTAATGCCAACAGTGCTGTAGAACTTTAAGTTGAAACATCAGAAATGCATATATATATATATTTACCAACTCAATTTAATAAGAACAGAAAAAGAAAGATTGGAAATAGAAAAGAAAGAAAAAAGATATTTGACTTTTAACAAAGTAAAACTAAAACGCACTATCAAATCTTGTGGATTAATTTAATGCCAAGAGTGCTGTAATATTATTTCACTTCAAGAATGAATATATATATATATATATATATATATATATATATATATATATGAATTTAAAATTTTGGAAAAAACAATTAGTATTATAATCTGCTGTGTGTTTGTAGCCCCTATTTCTTCCAACGGTTTTTTATCCCTTCTTTCCTTCATATGTTTGCTCGTGATGAAACCCTCTACTAAGCGGTCCGAAACAGATTCTGTCAGCAGATTCTAATTACTATTGTTTTTTCAAATTTAAATTCATATTATATATATATATATATAATATAATATAATATATATATATTCCATTCTTGAAGTGAAACATATATACAGACTCTTGGCATTAAATAATCCACAAGATTTGATAGTGCGTTTTAGTTTACTTTGTTAAAAGTCAATATCCTTTTTTCTTTCTTTTTCTTTTCTCAACTTTCTTTTTCTGTTCTTATTTAAATTGAGTTGGTAAATATATAAAAAAATTAAAAATGCCCCCAATTCCTGATGTTTCAACTTAAGTTCTACGCACTGTTGCATTAAATAACCCAAAGATTTGATAGTGCGTTTAGTTTATCTTGTTTAAGGGAATATCTTCTCTTTTTTCTATTTCCAATCTTTCTTTTCTTATCTTATTAAAGGGGTTGGTAAATATATATTATGTATTTCTGAAGTGGAAAACTTAAAGTTCTACAGCACTGTTGGCATTAAATACCCACAGGATTTGAATAGTGCGTTTAGTTTATTTGTCTTAAAAAGGAAATATCTCTCTTTTTCTATATCCAATCTTTCTTTTTCTGTGTTCTTATTAAAATGGAGTTGGTAATATATATATATATAATATATATGCATTTTCTGCAAGTTTTCAATTTAAAGTTCTACAGCATGTTGGATTTAAATAACCCACAGATTTGATAGTGCATTTAGTTTATCTGTTAAAAGTCAAAAATTTTTTTCTTTTCTTTTTCTATTTCCAATCTTTCTTTTCTTTCTTATTAGTAGGGTTTGGTAAATTATATATATATGCATTTCTGAAAGTGCAAACTTAAAGTTCTACAGCACTGCTGGATATTAGCGCTAATGAAATGCATTACCACGTCCAGGATTTTGAAATCGGGGCGACGATCCATTTCCCATGACTTTACATTACACACGCGCTTCCTATGTGACATATATACAGCAGCTACTTCTTTCTTTCCTTTCATTCTTTCCTTCATTTGTTCTTTCTTCTTTATTTCTCTGTTGTTTATATTTATATAGAAAACTTTTCAGGCTTTTCTGATTATTTCATTTGTGTCGCTTTCTCTTCACAGCAGGCCAAAGTATGTGTGGGGGTGGGGGTGAGATTGATTCTCACTGAGTGTTTATTTTTTACTGTTGATTCCGATATTTCCTTTCTATCCTCTTTTCTTTCTTTTTTCTTTCTTGTTTTCTTTTCGACCATCCTTTGTCAAGATGATTAGACTGACTTTGACAAAGGATGGTCAAACTGCCGAAATATAGAATGGAATAAAATGAAACTTAACACTTAAACACCAACTGAGTTTCTTATTCATTTCACAGCATGCTTCATACAAAATTACTCCAAAAAATATTATAGGTATATATAAAATATATATATATACAAATATGATATATTCACTCAGAGAACTAGACTCACCAGATATACCAACAAAGAAGAATACGTGGCCCTCACACGACACACACGCACACACACACACACACACACACACACACACACATTATATATATATATATATATATATAATATATATGATTAAAATCGAATGGTTAAAAAATTACCTACTTAAGTTTCTCGCAGTAGCACGAATCTTCAGTGTCTGAAGATTCGTGCTACAGAGAGAAATTTAAGTAGGTAATTTTTAAACCAATCGATTTTAATCATCTATTTAGCTCTTTATATTGAACACTTTTTTTGTGAAAAAATTCCGAAGTAAAATAGGATTGTATACTTATTTGCTTGGTGATTTAATGGAAACTGCGATATACATACATAATATTATATATATATATATATATATATATATATATATGTGTTGGTGTGTGTGTGTGTGTGGATGTATGTAAGTTGAAAAGGAAGCGAATGAGAGGAAAAATAAATTAAATGGTAACTGCAATACATATATATATATATTATATATATATATATATATGGTGTGTGTGTATATATATGTATATATATTATTATATATATATATAAATATATATATATATATATATATATATATATATATATATAACATAGAAGAATAGAGAATAATGAGAAAAGTATTGCATGAAAATGTGCTCAATGCTAATAAAGCAGAGCAGATTTATAATCAATAGTAATGTATTATGGATGATTTGGACTCATAAACTTAAGTTTCATGGTTATGCAATCTCAGATGAGCAAATGCTTAGATCTTAAAAACCAGTAGTTTTTTAAAAAAAACTACTGTTTTTTTAAGATCTCAACCATTTGACTCATCTGAGGATTTGATAAGCATGAAACTTAAAGTTATGAGTCCAAATCATCCATAATACCATTACTATTATTATATATATATAATATATATATATATATATATATATATATATTATATATATATGTATGTATGTATGTATGTATATATGTATGTAAGTGAAAAATCGAAGCGAATCCAACGGTATGTTGAAAGGAAAATAAACAAAGGAAGAAAATGCTGAATGGATTTATTACGTGTTTTGGCCAGGAGTTTTAAACCGCTTTGATTTAAAGCACCAACGAATTTACTCTGACGTAGACGCTATTCCATGTATACTAAAAGATTTTGTAGTTTTCTATCATTATTATTTTATTTTGTATTTAAAATGATAATAGATAGAGTGCATGTGTGCATGGATAAACTCCTGACCGAAACACGTATCAGTAAAATAAAATCTATTTTATCCATTCAGCATTTTCTTTCCTTTGTTTATTTTTCCTTTCAATATATATATATATATATGAAGTAAATGGAAGTTAATCCGACAGTATAAATTTAACATTTTTAGAAAAAAACAAATGATGTTAATAGTTTGCTGACGGAATCTGTTTCGACCTTTTTAATAGAGCGGTCTTCATCAAGAGCAAAATATGAAGGAAAGACGGAAAAAATAACCGTTAGAAGGAACGCTGGTTTTCGATGCTGGAATTTTTTTTAAAATGCTTATTCTGTGTTAAAAATAAAATAAATCTTATTTAAAAAAAAAGAAGCATTATAATCCATAATAAAAACTCAAAAGTGTTTGATGTAAAAATATTGCTCTTGATGAAGACCGCTCTATTAAAAAGGTCGAAACAGATTCTGTCAGCAAACTATTAACATCATTTGTTTTTTCTAAAAATGTTAAATTCAAATATATATATATATATATATATGTGTGTGTGTGTGTGTGTATTTGGGCAGCATTTTTTCATTTATTTATTAACATTAATTTAACAATTTTATTTTTGAACTTTTCGAGTTTTCTGGCCAACACTTTTTAATGTTTGGTTGGAATTCGTGGATAAGTCCACCAAAGTTCAAGTCCCGAGTACTTTCGGCACTTCGAAGTGCCATCATCATCTCCTTTCAGCCTCTACATTAATATATTTTTTAAAAAACTGGAACAGATCACCCCTGATGATGTCACTTCGAAGTGCCAAATGTACTTGGGACTTAACTTTTGGTGGACTTATCCACCAATTCCACCCAAACATTAAAAAGTTTGGCCAGAAAATTAGAAAAAATCAAAATCAAATTGTTAAACAGGAGATGTGCCTTTTGTTTTAATTCTACATATATATATATATATATATATATATATATATATATATATATATTGTGGTGTATGTGTGTGTGTGTGTGTGTGTGTATTTGGGTAGCATTCTTTCATTTACACATGAAGAATTAAACAAAATACACATCTCCTGTTTAACAATTTTATTTTTGATCTTTTCGAGTTTTCTGGCCAACTTTTTAATGTTTGGTGGAATTTTGGTGATAAGTCTGGAATACATCACCCCTGATGATGCACTTCGAAGTGCCGAAAGTACTCGGGAACTGAACTTTGGTGGACTTATCCACCAATTCCACCCAAACATTAAAAAAGTTGGCCAGAAAACTCGAAAAGATCAAAAATAAAATTGTTAAACAGATGTGTCTTTTGTTTAATTCTACACACATATATATTATATATATATATATATATATATATATATATATATATATATATAAATTGACTCGTTAGATATATATGGGTTATGAGAGATAAATTGAGAAAGAAATACTCATACCCACTTTAGCAACCATAATTCTAGTTTAAGTTTGTATCTCCAATTTCTAATAAAGGTAAGGAGAAACATTTTGACCCATTTTTGTTTTCATTTCTTTTCTATTTCCTTTTGTGTTTTTGTTTTGTGCTTTCGAAGAAACTGATACTCTGCGAGCCTCTGCCAGTGGTTTATGATGGCAAAGATGACAGTTTTAGTCGGCAATAAAATCCATCTCGTCCGTTATTAATGCTCTGTAGAGAGACACACATGATGATATGATGACAGCCTCTGCTAACTGCAAATACCCAGCATCAATCATAGATTTTATACGTCTCATGAAATACCAGTCTTTGTAAAAAGATTTTTATACCTGACATTTTATTCTAAAAAAAAAAAAAGATTTCTTCAGATCTAGCGAGATTTTGGTAAACACCAAAGACGATGGAATCTAGTCAGCTTGGAATAATCAATCATCGAGGTAGACATTTTTAATTCCATGTTTTTCTTTACAGCAGAGTGCAAAACATTGTGTTTTTTTTTTTTTGTTTTGTTTTGTTTTGCTACAGATATCTCGTACAATTAATGTTATAACGTTAAATCGTTGTAATATCTTGATATAATGGACTAATTGAGGGAAGGGTGGTCGTAAAAGATTGTTATAGCCAATGGTTGCCATTCTATCTGTGCTCTTACGTTTCTTACTCTTTCTGTATTCAGTTGAGGTTGTTTATAATCATTTGACACTAATCCAGTTCTCTCTATGCTCTTTTCGCATTAGCAAAGTGTCTTGTCACTGGTATGTCATAAAGTTAGCAAAGTGCATTTGAATTTCAGCTGACTCACATCCACTTTTCTCTGATATTTTCGTATTAACAAAAAAGAAAGAAAGAAATTAAAAAAGAAAAGAAGGAAGAAAAAAAAAGAGAAAGACAGAAAGAAAGAAAGAAAGAAAGAGAGAAAGAAATAAATAAAGAAAAAAGGGAGGAAAGAAATAAAAGGAAAGAAAGAAAGAAAGGAAGGAAGAAGAAAAAGAAAGAAAGAAAAAAGAAAGATAGATCGAAAGAAAGAAAGAAAGAACAAGGGAGGAAGAAATAAAAGGAAAGAAAGAAAGAAGTACATAAGAAAGAAAGAAAGAAAAGAAAGAAAGAAAGGAAGGAAGGAAGGAAGATAGAGAGAAAGAAAGACAAAAGGAAAGAAATAAGGGAAAGAAAGAATTAAAAAGAAAGAAAGAAAGAAAGAAAGAAGAAAGAAGAAGAAAGAAAGAAAGAGAAAGAAAGAACAAAGGAGGAAAGAAATAAAAGAAAAGAAGAAAGAAGTAAAGAAGAAAGAAAGAAAGAAAGAAAAAGAAAGAAGAAAGAAGAAGAAAGAAAGAAAAGGGATGAAAGAAATAACAGGAAAGAAAGAAAGAAGAAAGAAAGAGAGAAAAAGAATAAAGGGAGAAAAGAAGAAAAGAAAAGAAAAAATGATAGAAAGGAAGAACAATATCGGAATCAACAGTCAAAAAATAACCACTCAGTGAGAATCAATCTCACCCCCCCCCCTTTTTACCTTCTGTGTTACCAACAAAACAATGTGATCATTTATATTACATTGTTATTCATGATTTCTTTTCTAAGGTTTTAGCATTTTTACAACCAAAATGGCCGTTTGAAAATTGAGAAAATGGCAAAGAGAAAATTCTTTTTGGTTACAATTCAATAAAAAAATAAAAATAATAAAACACAACAAAAAACAAAAACCAAAATAAAAAAAAGAGGATATCCTGAGAAAAAAATGAGTTTTCCTTAAAATTGAATGATGTTAGAATTTTAGATATGAGAAACAGTTCAAGAAATAATTGTAAGGATTCTTTAATGCCATTTCGATTAAAGGGGTTTTATTTTATTTATCTATTTATTAATATATATATATATATATAATATATATATATATATATATATATATATATTACAGTTAAAGGTGTTTTATTTATTCATTTATTGTTTTTTTAGACATTTTTCTTAAAGTATCAAAGTTTAAAGTTGCCTTTTTTTCTTTTCAGATAAGATCTTGTTACAATTCTAGCAATCTGTATATATATATATATATATATATATATATATATTATATATATATATTGTGTGAGATGGTCACTGTTTCACCTTTTTGCTGAAATGGCGTACAAAGGCAATTATTGGTAGAGTGCTCAATTAAAATAGAGCTATATAATAGATAAATATATAAAGGTTTTACAATCTATTTATTAGGTGACAAAGGAATTCACGACCATATTGGTTTCATGCGATGCAATCATCAGTGAAGATGTTTCATATATATATATATATATTATATATATATATATATATATTCATCCATAGCCTCCGTGTTTCGAAGTATTACGTCTCCTCAGTGTGGCTAGACTTCTATGGCTACTTCCAGCCAGGAACGAGAACCGATCGATTTATCATCAGTCAAACCTAACCCCTAAGCCATCATCCGCACCTAAAAGTGAATGGGATTTGAACTGTAAATGTATACCTATTTCGCCAGATTCTCATATATTTTAATAGGAGAGTCTTACTATTTTAATATTTATATAATATATATATATATATATATATATATATATATATATTTGGAGATCGTATCTCGCAATCTATCTAACTATATATCTATCTATCTATATATATATATATATATTTTCGATACACACACTTACACACTCTAATACTCACACCGCAAAAAAGAATATTTGACGTCATATTTCAAACCGTCCATTTTTTCAACGTTCTTTTTTCTCAGACTTCAAATTTTAAACGAACTGATAAACAAGGACTATTACTCGCTTTTCTCGTTATTCTGTGATAAAAATTTGTTATCACCTTCCATATACCAACAAATGCCCTGAAGAGGATCTAAATAATAGATCGAAACACTGCAGCGTCGGCCAATAAACTCACCACTTAACTCATTTAAACCTGTGTTTTTTTCAATTTTTCTTAATATACTACATACCGTCGGATTCACTTCCTTTTCTTTACACACACACACACACACACACACACACACACACCACACACATATATATATATATATATATATATATATATATATATATATATATATATATATATATATATATATCACAGTTAAAGGTGTTTTATTTATTTATTATTTATTGTTTTTAGACATTTTCTTGCCAGTATTCCAAGTTCAAAGTTCTCCTATGGAAGCCAACACATGGACGTGATAGCGTGGGCCGCCCAACAAGTACCTACATTGACCAACTATGCGAGGATGCTTGATGCTGCGTAGAGGACCTACCCTGGGACGATGAATGATAAGGAGATTGTCATTGATATCCGTGCTAATTGCCCGACATGATGATGATGATGATATATAAAGTTAGGTTAGCAAAGACATAAAGTCAACGGTGCTTGGCAAATGTGAGTTTCTCGCCAATGCGATTTTCAGACCAAGCACTTGGTTTGAATATTGCATGTGTGGGAAACTGATAGTTATCTAAGTTCTGTTGACTTTCAATCTACGCTATCCTAACATATAGAAACAGGATCAGAAGGCTCTCTCTCTCTGTATATATATATATATATATATATATATATATATATATATATATATGACTCTTTCTATTTCTCCATCCGATCATTTTTTTCTCTATTGCTTTCGTTTTTTTTGTTTTAATATTTCTCTTTCATTTTTATCCCTATTGTTGTTGTTAATGCAGAATCAGAAATCTCTCTCTCTCTCTCTCTCTCTCTCTCTCTCTCTATATATATATATATATATATATATATATATATATATATATATATATATATATATATATATATATTACGCTACAAGGACAAATTGAAGGACAATTTGAAACGCCTCGATATTGACCTGAGTGCTTGGGAAGACCTAACATCGGATCGGAAGGAATGGCGTAAGACATGTTTCGCTAGACTAAAAAGCTTTGAACAAAATAGACTGAAGCATAGAGATCGGCTCCGCATAACTTTAAAAGAAAAACATTTAACTCCTGCCTTGGATCATTTCGTTTGTCAGTGTGGCTTCATGGCTTGCAGCAGGGCTGGGCTGCTGTCACACTCGAGGAAACATAAAATGTCTTCTTCACAGCATGCACAACCTGGGAGGAATCAAATCACTCACTGCTGACCCTCATCTATCGTTCTCGATAGGAGAGTCCACCATATATTAAATAGACGGAACGACCATAAAAAAAGAGTCTCCAAGATTTCTTATTTTCTGTGATACATTTATTTTTTCCTCAAACTAACGAAAGCCCTGATGAAGATCTATTGAAACAGACCGAAACACTGCAGCGTAGGCGATATAAACATTAGTCGTTATGAACTTTGTGTTTTCAATTTTTTCATAATATTACATACTATCGGATACCACTTTATCTCCCCCCCCCATATATATATATATATATATATATATATATATATATATATATATATATTATATTATATATATATATTACTAAGATTAGAGATGGAATCGTCGGTCCGAAACGATGTACTGAGGAATACTTGTGTTCCTCTATAGGCGAGCACCTCATAAATAACCCCAATTGCGCCAACTCATTTAGTGTTGACTGGTTCTCAGTTGAGAGCAAGTCACACTCTTTTTACCACCTCAATATTTTGGAAACATTGTATATTCTGACCAATAAGTCTGTTCTTTGTAAAAACAAAGAGAGGGCTTACTTGGTTTGAATATTATCAATCTTTAAGATCTTCTCCCCCCCCCTTTGAGGTAAAAGAAAAGAAATTGTTCTTTTCTTCTATTTTATTTTCTTACTCGTCCCATTTACCTGTTTTATCTATTATCCTCGATATTTAGCTCTGTTGAGCGAGGATCGAAACTTGTCAGCATGCAACTCGTTTTATTTTCATTTTACCCCCCCGTTTCTATTGTAAAATACATCATTTTTTTCTCCATACAATGAATCTTTTAGGAGGTCTTTTTAAAGCATTAATAAAATTCTGTACTTCTCCCCAAAATTTACATATATATATATATACATATATATACATATATTATTAAAGAAATGGATACAATAGAAACCTACTCGAGTTTCACCGATCACACGTGTGTTCAATGAACACACGTGTGATCGGCTGCAATTAATCGGTAACTCGATTAATTCAGTGGATTTAACCCTGATGATCCTAACGGTGAAACTCGAGTAGGTTTCTATTGTATCCATTTCTTTAATGAATTTGCTCTACTTTGTATTGAGCAATTTGTATTTGTTTTATCGCCGGACTTAACCCCTGGATTTTGTGCACCTCCAACGATCGTGCCCATATTCACCGGTAAGTCACCCTCTGTCTGTTTGTCTGTCTGTCTCTCTCTCTATATATATATATATGTTCATATCTATCTATCTATCTATCTATTTATCTCTATCTATCTATCTATCTATCTATCTATATATCTAATTTATATGTCTCTCTCTCTCTCTCTCTCTCTCTCTCTCTCTCTCTCTATCTATCTATCTATCTATCTATCTATCTATCAATTTGTCTGTCTGTCTGTCTCTCTCTATATATATATGTTCATATCTATCTATCTATCTATCTATCTATCTATTTATCTCTATCTATCTATCTATCTATCAATCTATCTATCTATATATCTAATTATATATGTATCTCTTTCTCTCTCTCTCTCTCTCTCTCTCTCTCTCTCTCTCTCTCTATATATATATATATATATATATATATATATATATATAATTCTATCTCTTTAATTATAATCCACTCAGTCTTTTCAATTAGAGAAATCAATGCAAAAAACCGAAAGAAGACATTGGTAGACTAATCATATCTTTCCCCTCTCTCCCTCCAACCTCCCCCTCTCTCTCTTGCCCTTCCTCCCCCTCTGTCTTCTTCCTCATCCCCCTCCATCTTTAATTATATTCTCACCGGTCTATTCATTTAGAAAATGTATTTATTTTTAATTTTGAACTCACAAAAAAAAAAAAAACAGAAAGAAAAATCTTCACTTTGAAATCTTTGACTTCTTCAAGAATTCTATCTACCATTTCCCAACTTCTGAAGACGAATATCACTTTCCTCTTTCTCTCTCTCTCTCTCTCTCTTTCTCTTCCTCTCTCTCCCCCTCTTTCTCTCTCCATCTTTCTCTTTATCTCTCCCTCTCCCTGTGCCTCTTCTCTCTCCCTCTTTCTCTCTCCCTCTCTCCCTCTACCTCTTTCTCTCTCTTTCCAGCTCTCTCTCTCTCCATCTTTCTCTCTCTCTCCAGCTCTCTCTCCCCTCTTTCTCTCTCCCTCTCTCTCTCCCTCTCTCTCACCCTCTTTCTCTCTATCCCTCTTTCTCTCTCTTTCTCTCCCTTTCTCTCTCTTCCCTCTCCTCTCCCTCTTTCTCTCTCCCTCTCTCTATCTCTTTCTCTCCCTTCTCTCTCCCTCTTTTCTCTCCCTCTTCTCTCTCTCTCCCTCTTTCCCACTCTCTCTCCCTCTACCCCTCTCTCCCCTCTCTCTCCCTCTTCTCTCTCTCTCCAGCTCTCTCTCTCTCTCCCTCTTTCTCTCTCGCCCTCTTTCTCTCTCCCTCTTTTCTCTCCCTCTCTCTCCCTCTTTATCCCTCCCCTCTTTCTGTCTCCCTCCCTCTTTCTCTCTCCCGCTCTCTCTCTTTCCCTCTTTCTCTCTCTCTCCCCTTTCTCTCCTCTTTCTCTCTTTCCCTTTCTCTCCCCCCCTCTCTCTCTTTCTCTCTCCACTCTCTATTTCCCTCTCTTAATTATATTCTACTCGTTCTATTCATTTAGAAAATATATTTATTTTTATTTTTGGACTCACAAAAAAAAAAAAAATCTTCACTTCGAAATCTTTGACTCCTCTAAAAATTCCATTTACCATTTCCCAACTTCTGAAGACAATAGAATCAACAATTTCCAGAAACGGAAGAAAAAAAAAGATCTATGATTATGAAAGAATCGGTGCCATACCGTTTTCCCCTGTGGATTCTCCAGAGTAAACGATCTACTAATACACAGTATGAATTTCAACTCCCCACGGAAACCCTAAGTAGATCTCTTTTCATTTAGGATGGCTTAAGAGCTAAACTTTGTTGTACACGAACAAGCGAAAATCTATTTAAACAAAAATGGTGACTTAAATGAGCAAATGTCGAACTAATAATTTGAAAGTCATTATATCTGAAAGAGAAAATTTACTCGTACGACTCTGACGGATAAATTTGATTTGACTTTTTTTGTTCCTCCTTGAAAGAAGAGTTCCACAACTTGTTATGCTACTTTGCGTGATCTATCTTTTTTTTTTCTTTCTGAAATTTGTTCAAACTTCATTCACTTCACTTGTAATGGGGTCGATAATTGAGTTGAATAATACTTTTAACTTCAGCCATTTAAAAAAGAAAGAAATTTTTTTTTTCAATTTCATTCCCCCCCCTTTTTTTTCATTTCTTTCTTTTTTTTAAAAAACTTTCCATTGATTTTTTCTTTCATTTTTTTAATCTTCAACGTTTTATGCTATTAAAAAAATAGTTGGCTTCATTCTTATTGTATATTCTTTCATTCGTGTTTTTCTTTTATGCTCATTCTTTCATTCGTATTCTTCTTTTATGCTCATTCTTTCATTCGTTTTTTTTCTTTTCTGTTCATTCTGTCATTCGTTTTTTTTTCTGCTCATTCTTTCAATCGTTTTTTTCTTTCTGCTCATTCATTCATTCGTTTTTTTCTTTTCGGCTCCCTCTTTCATTCGTTTTTTCTGTTCATTCTTTCATTCGTATTTTTTTCTGTTCATTCTTTCATTCGTTTGTTTTGTTCATTCTTCATTGGCTTCATTTATTGTATATCTTTCGTTCGTATTTTTCTTTCTGCTCATTCTTTCGTTCGTTTTTTTTTTTCTGCTCATTCTTTCATTCGTTTCTTTCTTTTCTGCTCATTCTTTCATTCGTTTTCTTTTCTTTCTGCTCATTATCTCATTCGTTTTTTTCTATTCTGCTCATTCTTTCATTCGATTTTTTTTCTGCTCATTCTTTCATTCGTTTCTTCTTTTCTGTTCATTCTTTCATTCGTTTTTCTATTCTGCTCATTCTTTCATTCTTTTTTCTATTCTGCTCATTCTCTCATTCGTTTTTCTTTCTATTCTGCTCATTCTTTCATTCGTTTCTTTCTTTCATTCGTTTTTTCTATTCTGCTCATTCTTTCATTCGTTTTTTTTATTCTGCTCATTCTTTCATTTTTTCTATTCTGCTCATCTTTCATTTCGTTTTTTTTTTCATTCTTTCATTCGTTTTTTTTCTTTCTGCTCATTCTTTCATTCGTTTCTTTCTTTCTGTTCATTTTCATTCATTTTTTTCTTCATTCTTTCATTCGTGTTTCTTTCTGTCTGCTCATTCTTTCATTCGTTTTTTTCTTTCTTTCATTCTGTCATTTGTTTTATTCTGCTCATTCTTTCATTTTTCTTTTCTGCATTCTTCATTCGTTTTTTTCTTTCTGTTCATTCTTTCATTCATTTTTTTCTGCATTCTTTCATTCGTTCTTTCTTTTCTGCTCATTCTTTCATTCGTTTTTTTTCTTTTCTGTTCATTCTGTCATTCGTTTTTTCTTTCTGCTCATTCTTTCATTCGTTTTTTTTTCTTTTCTGTTCATTCTGTCATTTGTTTTTTCTTTTCTGCTCATTCTTTCATTCGTTTTTATTCTGCTCATTCTTCATTTCTTCTCGTTCTTCTTCATTCTGCTCATTCTTTCATTCTTTTTTTCTTTCTGCTCATTCTTCATCTTCATTCTTTCTCATTTTTTCTGCTCATTCTTCATTCGTGCTTCTTCTTTTCTGCTCATTTTTCATTCGTTTTTTTTTCTTTTCTGTTCATTCTGTCATTCGTTTTTCTTTTCTGCTCATCTTTCATTCGTTTTTTTCTTTTCTGTTCATTCTGTCAT
>JALAJA010000225.1:0-12500 GCA_023376005.1 Doryteuthis pealeii | reverse complement strand
AATTATCAACCCATATCTGAAAATGGGGACTAGAGAGGTTAGAGAGGATTTGATTGAACACCTACCCCCCAATTTCACCACAAACTCACTTTCTTTTCTATAAATACAAATGTACGTACTTTGCTTTGAATAAAGTTAGACTGATGATGTTCTTCGCGTAGAAGGATGAAATATTTCTCTCCTTTTCACTTTTCCTTTTACCTTACCTCATACTGTCGGATTTTACTCCAACGCTCCTATCTTCATATATATGTATGTATTCATGTAAATGTATGCATTTGTGTGTGTGTATATATATATATATATATATATTTAAAAAAACTGTCGCCATTTGAGAGCTCAATGTGTGCTCTTAATGTTAGAGTCACAGAGCAAATATATAAGTAAAGAAATAACAAAAGACTTAGAGATTTAGCGTTATAGTCTATTTCAGGGAGCTTAGACAAGGCATATATATATATATATATATATATATATATATATATATATATATATATATATATATACATACCAACTCCTCCGCATGAGCAGGATATGACACAAGGTCAATTTTTTTAAGCGGCGTTCAACGGATTTGAATTCAGAGTTTTTCTTCTCCTAGACCGATTGCCTATCCAAGGTTAAAGAGCCCAGTCTGCCCTACTATAGCTGAAGGGAGAGTATGTTTCATACCTTTCCAAGGGTATTAGCGCTAAGTGTAATGCTTTTATCACATCCAGGATTTGAAATTGGGGCGACGAGTCCATTTCCCATGGCTTTAACCATTACACCACGTGCTTCCATATATATATATATATATATATATATATATATATATATATATATATATATATATATATATATATATATATATATATATATATATATATATATATATTTATATATATATATATACATATAATTATATATATATAACTATATATTTTCATTTGTATTAGTTAAATTGAATAAATAAATAAATATATATATATATATATATACTTTATATATATATATATATATATATATATATATATATATTATATTATATATATATATATATATCTTAAATGCGAATTTCACATCTTCATCCAACTGCCAAATCCTCACAAATTCTGAGTATATATGTGTGAATTTTGTTGACTAGACACAGATCAAATGGAATCCAGGTCTGATTAAACACTTGAGAGGTGTGACCTAACCCTGAGGCTCGTTCAAGGTGGGGCCCTTCCAACACTTACATAATACTTTCTTGGTAAAAAAAAGCAACAAATAATAATAAGAAGGGACACCTTCACAGCTTGTTAACCCCATTTCTTATCACATTTATTTCATGCTGGCAGCGTTAGGGGTTTTGTTTGTTTATTTTATGAGCCAAGAAGAGGCCATATAATGCCGTATTGATTTATCAGATGTGCAATGCCAGATTGGTTGGTTTCGGCTTTTAGTTAAAAAGATCTTTTTCTCAATTATACCGAATTAGAATTTGATCTTGGGAATTCGATGACCCCTGATTTTGCCAAGAAACTGTATTTTTTTGTTAATCAATACTAGGTCGGGTCTCCTAGCTGGGATAATGTGGGATATTATTATTATTTTCACAGCATTAGCTGATGGTATTTCACTGGTTTTGTTTGTTTCTCAGTCGGTAGAGCGTTCGGCTAGAACCCACAAGGTTCCTAGTTCGATACCTGTCCTCGCCAACTCAGCGTATGAGTATCACGGGGATCTGTGCGGTAAAGTAAGGAGCTGATGGTAGGTGTGGCGCTCCACCTCAGATGCCAAAACAATCTCCTTGGTCTAGCGCTATTGAAAAGGGGGTAGACTCCCTCGCTGATTGGCTGATACCGACTTTAGGCTGCCCCGACGACTTTACTTTACTTTTTATTTTATGAGCCAGTTGAGTGGGGCTAATCAAGTGTGTGGGTTTAGACACCAAATTAGTCTCTTCCCATATTTGGGGAATCATCCAACCCTTTTTCAATTGGTCCCCAGCAGTGTTTCCATGTATCCTGGAAAATCTGGAAAAGTTTTTCCTTTTGTTGATTTACTGCTGTCCATCATTGTTGTTGTTGTTGTTGTTGTTTCCATAGTGATAGACTAAGGAATATTTTGTAAGTCCAAAATATCTTGGTCTGAAATCATTTTTGCACCTAACACAAATAGGTGTCATAAAACTATATGGTCAGAATTGGGGTCGTAACCGCACACGGTCATGCTACTGACATATCGTCAAGCTACGCTTTAAGTATTGGTTCCCGTCGGATCACCAAAGTTAAGTAGCAATGAGCCTATTCAATTCTAAGATTGGTGACGCAAATAATTTAATGTTAGTTACACGCAAAGGTCGTAAAAAGATAGCATTTCTCTCGGTCAATTCGCTATTTGGCTAAAATGATAACCCTACAAATTATTTCGAAAATGTCCCTTACAGATATACAAGTGTACTTGATCACAACTCGATAAAACAAGAGCAGAATAAAGTAATGATATGTTGTAATCACGCTTCTTACTCGCCACGGTTCTATGTGACGCTAGGTGAGACGAAAGATAATTACCCCTCGTCATAATAATAAAGAAAAATGGACCTTACAGATATACAAGTGTACTTGATCACAACTCGATAAAACAAGAGCAGAATAAAGTAATGATATGTTGCAATCACGCTCCTTACTCGCCACGGTTCTATGTGACGCTAGGTGAAACGAAAGATAATTACCCCTCGTCATAATAATAAAGAAAAATGGACCTTACAGATAGTTTGGTGTACTAGAACACAACTCGATTAAACAAGAATAAAGTAATATAGATATTATTATTATTATTATTATTATTATTATTATTATTATTATTATTATTATTACTACTAGCAAATATATGCACCCTCCGGGTGCAAGTATTTAAGTTTTGATATAATAAAATATCATATTAAATTAGAAAGGCTAATGAAACTGACTAAGAATGCAGATAAAAAGATCTGCAACAGAGGGGGTATAATCTAAAAATAGAACAACTTTGAAACTAACTATTCCATCATTTTCCATTACTCCCCTCTTTCATTGGTAAATTTTCCTAATTTAACTATTTAGTTAAAATAGGAAGTAAAGGATAATATTACAGTTATTTCTTCTTGTAAATAAATTTCTTTTAAGATTTATCCACGAGATTTTGTTTATATTTCTTAAGATAAAACCAAACAATTAGAAATCAATAATACCAAGCACATATTATTTAAATAAAATTTTAAATATCAATATGCAAATTAGCCTTCTCGTTCAAACTGTAAACCGCTATTTTGTTGTATATATAAATACAATTGCATGTTATTAGTACGTAGATATGGTAAACAGTATTAATAATGTAAAACAATTTTTATTAATAACTTAAGGTTTAAAAGAATGAAATCATGAAGAATTTGACGTAAATAATTAAAGAAATTGTGACTTGAGTAGTAATATAGTTTCGGTTACAGACAGAAAAACACACAATCTCCATTATAATAAGATTATTATTATCAGTAATATTTGCTACTTAACAATTCAGTAACAAGCTAGGTTCATAGTATTCTGAGGCTGATACAAGGTCATGGGTTCAGGAGGTCTTCTCAGGGCGATGTAGATTGCAATCACAAGAGCTGCAAAAACGTTTCAGATTATACAGATTTTTTGTCCTCGGCCCTTTGTCAATTGGTTCCCAGCAGTGTTTCCATGTATCATGGAAAATATGGCAAAGGAAATATTAATTTTCCAGTACTGAAAAAGTTTGTGGTTTTCAAAAAAATCCTGGAGATCTTTCGTATTTTGTCCTGAAAAATTTGAATTATCTGAAACAAAATTAATGTTATTGTTAAGGTTAACAAATAAAACTAGTAAACAAGGATGGTGTTTTTTTTATTTAAGTTTCTTTGTTATTTGATTATGAATTTAAACTGCTTCCCACCTTCATAAAATTTAGAATATTTAACTTTAATATTTTCTTTATGCTTCAGCAGTGTTTAATCAATTAAAATTACAATGCCGTATTGATTTATCAGATGTGCGATGCCAGATTGGTTGGTTTCGGCTTTTAGTTAAAAAGACGTTTTTTTATCAATTATACCGAATTAGAATTTGATCCTGGGAATTAGATGACCCCTGATTTTTGCCAAGAAACTGTATTTTTTTGTTAATCAATACTAGGTCTGGTCTCCTAGCTGGGATAATGTGGGATATTATTATTATTTTCACTCGTTTTGAGTTTCTCACAGCATTAGCTGGTGGTATTTCACTGGTGTCTGAGTGGCAATATATCTTCTCAGATCTTCAGGATTCGTCTGAGTATTCTAGCCGATTGCAGCAATGCAGTTGTCTGGATGGTCTCAATTCCTCTTATTTCCAGATTATTATGAGTTTTTCACATTAGCGTTAGCTTATGGTCTTTGACTGGAGTCTGATTGACAACAAGTATCCTCAGGTCTCCAGGACTCTTCTTAGTATTCTAGCTGATTGCAGCAATGCAGTAGTCTGGATGGTCTCAATTCCTCTTATTTCCAGATTATTATGAGTTTTTTTCACATTAGTGTAAGCTTATGGTCTTTCACTGGAGTCTGAGTGACAACAAGTATCCTCAGGTCTCCAGGACTCTTCTGAGTATTCTAGCTGATTGCAGCAATGCAGTAGTCTGGATGGTCTCAAAATCTCCCTCTGATTTCCAGATCCTTCAGTCTTTTTTCCAAGCTTTTATGAACCGTTCTGAAAGTTAACCAGTTTTTTTTTCATAGCAAGATCAATATCCCGATGTGGTACTGCATCTATGACAACATTTTTTTCTATTATTATTTTACATATATTGAACATTATTTGTACCAAAAAGATAGTTTGGTTTTTGCTCAGAAACGAAGCTACAACATCAGTTAAAATTTTCCGAATCAGAAATCATTAATAATTTAAAACTGGTTAACTTGATAGCATTTTGGGGTTCCTTGTGCTAAAATACATTTATAAACCAATTTTTATAAGTAGGGAAGCTCTAGAACTCATTTTACGGGCAAAAATAGATTACAAAAAGGCGCCATTTTTCGCGACCGACCACCCAAATTTGAAAAGCTAAAAATCAACATAACTCCGCCAATTTTTGGAATTGGAAGCTCAAATTTTGGGGATTGTCTAACATTAACATAGTCCACACCTGTACAAAATTTCAGAAAAATTGAAGGAGGTGGGTAACATGGCCTGTGTGATTTGACATGGAATTACCAAAATATTTTTTTGTCTGAGGCAAGAATGTGAATAGATGTTTTTTTACTAATTTGGGTGTGCTGAATTCAAATTTATAAACAGTTTTGCTCTATCACCTCTAGTTTTTTGTCTTTTAAATAGTCTCATTTTAGTATATACAGAGTATATACGTGCTTATTTCAACAGTTGCAGCAGCTTATCACAGATAAAACGGGATAGATAAAGAACATTGACGGAATAAATATACTTGGATGACACAATGTACACAATTCATAGTACCGCAGGCAGTTAGAAGTGTGTTTTCTTAGATGATCTGCTGTATTTTGCCTCCGGGATGTCACGCAAGAGCATCCAACAAAGTAAAATTAAATCATATGTAAGGCAATAAAATGTGCATCGTTGGAAATTGTAATACAAATATATGCCCAAAAATTGTGTAACACAATTATCGAGGGACACCTTCCTCCTGCGCTGCGAGGGACAACAGCCTCTTTCGCTGACTGCCAGCGCACTACTGGCTGTTGATTGAGACGTGTTGGCTACGCTTAACTGCCAAAATCCGTCTTCATATATAGCTATATATATATATATAATGTAATTCTATCACTTACATTTATTGCATAATAATTAAAAAAGAAGACATAAGTCACACAATATTAGAAATTAACCCTGAATGTATATACGCCTTTATGTACAGTATGTGTACAAAAAGTACAGTATGCATATCTAAAAAACTAGAGGTGATGAGTAAAAACAGATTTCAAATCTGAATTCAGCTGGACCCCCAAATTAGGTTAAAACAGTTATTTTTGTGGTTGCCTCAATTGCTTTGTAAACCAGTGTAATTTGTAAATGAATTTAAACAATTCAAGAAACTATTATTAATACGTTAAAAGTATTAAACCGACCTGTTGGCTGGGGCGTTAGAATGCACCGACTGCACCTCTGCAGAGGGGTAAGACTCCCCCAATGGGGCCACCTGTTGGCCGTGGGTTGCGACCCGTGATGCTTAAGGATAGATCCCATGTGGATGAGCAGTTTATGACTTGCAATACTCCACTTCGGCCCTATCTTGGGCTAGACGGGCGGTCGGAGAGACCCCCTTCCGATCAATCGGCTGGTCACGTCAAGCCCTAGCACCTATATTGATTGTCCCAACCCGTTTCATCATATTGGTGCTAGATGGCGGTGACTGAGGGTCTCTATGTCCTGGGAATGACGTTAAACTTTATCTGATGGTGAGCTTCCAGTTCTGGAGATTTAGGGAATGTGGAGCACCCTTTCATCACCATTGCTCCCTGGTCCACTCTGACTCGGAGTGGTAGTACCTGTTAGGGTCCCATCTATGGGTTAAATAGAAAACATGAGTTTATAAACAAAATTGTATTATCCATTAAGAATTGATTTATTTTAAAACTTTATCGGCATTAAATGACCCACTGAGGTTGATATGCCGTAAAACAAACCAAACCAAACCAACCAACCAACCAACCAACCTAACACCAATCACAAATTGATTCATTGCTTGTCTTGATGTGAAAAAACAAAAACAAAGAGGAAATCAGTTGATTATATCAAAGTCATTAATTACTGGTTATTTGAATTTTTGTCTTGTAAATTTGAAATGACATGAAATTGATTTTAAAACAATTTGTATGAATTCATAAAGAATGAATAGTAATTATCAACAATGTTTTTTACATTTATATTCAGAACTTGTAAATCTGTGGGATAAATGATGAAGAGATGGAAGAAAGGGGGAAATATAGAAAGTTACAGTGTGAGAGATAAACTGAGAAGAAAGATGATATAGATAGATAGATAGATAGATAGATAGAGATAAATCTAATGAGTCAGACGAACCTACTAAAAGTTTCGCTTAATGCTCTACAGGGCTAAGGTCTTAGCCGAACGCTCTACCGACCGAGCTAACCCTTCTAAATACCCCCCTCCCCATTGTTGGATGTGATGTAGATATTTACAGCGCTCAATGCACGAAAATGCAGAGCAATTTTGCAATATATCTTATAATTTTGTAGCTTGCTATATTTATAAATAAGGCTCGTGGTCTAATGGTTAGAGTCGCAGGAAGTGGACTCGTCGACTTGAGTTCAATTCCTAGGCAAAGCTGTTTGCATTTCACATGGCGCTAATACCCTTGGGAAAGGTATGAATCCAATTCTCCCTCCAGCTATGCATAAATAGCAGGACAGACTGGGCTCTTTAACCATGGCTAGGTAACCGGTTTAGGAGAAGGAAAACTCTGAATTCAAACCCGTTAAACTCCGCTTAAGAAATTGACCTTGTGTCGCTTCCTGCTCGTGCGGAGGGGTTGGTAAATATATATATATATATATATATATATATATATTTATAAATAAATATCAGGTGTTGGCTGCATCTGTTTTGAAATGAATTAAAAGTTTGTTTTCGGGATTATTATAAATAGAAATGCTGGACGATTGCAGATGTTCAGGGTGTGTGGTGTTGATTTCTATGATTAGCAGGGTGGCTGGTCAGGGTGGCTGGCCAGGGGTAATAAGATGGAAGCACCTGCTGATTTAAACGAGCCATGACAGGTGGAGAAAATCAGAATGAAATATAAGAATAAAATTGAAAAATTAGTTTAACTAATTTTGTACTTTTTTTCTCTTCCAGTTTCTATCTTTCTCACTCAAATTTAATCTTTAATGGCATATCAACCTTCATGGGTTATTTAATGACAAAGACATCCTTTGGAAAAAACAATAGTGGTACCTACCCATACGTGGGGGGTTGGGTAGGTCGATTTTGGAACTGAAACATCTACCATATGGTAAAAGTTGCAAATTAACATAAAAAATTACCACACAAAATATTTTCCTTCGATTTTACCCGCCTGTGTTTTAAATCTTTTTATCTGCATTCTTATTTAGTTTCAATTGCCTTTCTAATTTAATATAATATTTTATTAACATTAAAACGTTAATACTTGTGTCCTACGGAGAGTGCGTATGTTTGCTAGTTGAAATAAGGAATGAATTAATGACTGGATATAAAGATACACAATCTTACTGCTTTTCATCTTGAGGCTCCAGGAAGAAAATAGTGAATGAAAATCGGTTAAATCCTACTTAACGGACCTAAATTCAACCATCGTATGTCACCCTGCCAAAAGAAAAAAAAATACTAAAAATCAAGGAATTAACCGAATTTAATGAAATTTTCAGTGTTGATACATTAATGAATAAAAGATATAAAGCACCAGATATTTTATTAAAAAACTTTACATTTTTTCAGGTCAATTAACTTTGGACCACGTATGTTTGTGAATCTGTGTTATGCCTCAAAGATACGTGGTTCAAAGTTAACTGACCTGGAAAAATGTAAGAGTTTTCAAATAAAATAACTGGTGCATTATATTGTTTATTCATTAATATATCAACACTGAAAATTTCATTGAATTCGGTTAATTCCTAGATTATTAGTATTTTTTTCGGACCATATTACCTTTAGGCACCCATTTTTGATCTCAATTAAGAAAGAACATGTTTTTCATTTACACCGTCAATATCCGGTTGTTTGTTAGGGGTTAGGGTTAGGGGTTAGTTGTTTGAAATACGCTTGACTTAGCGCAGGATGGCGTCGTCAGTTATGTTATTGGCTGGCTTCATATGGGGGTTTCGGGTCTTCCAACATAATACCCCCCTCAGCCAGCCAGACCCCGTTGGAGACGATCAAACTCCAGCACGCCACCCTTGTGCAACGCCAACAAAAACGTTTAAACTACGTCAACGCGATCCTCAAACTCTTTATATCTGAATGGCCAATTCTACAGCCATTAATTGATAAGAGAAGTTGTTATAAACAGGATCGCGCGATTCAGACATTTTCTTTTTAATAAATGCATTGGCATGGCTAGGATGTTACTAAGAAGAAAAACGCGTTGGATATATGAGACTGAAAGGAATGTAAGTCGTAACAATTAGTTTTATAATTTAAAAAAATCTAAAAATCGTCTGTTAAAACAACCGGATATTGACGGTATAAATGAAAAACATGTCCTTTCTTAATCGAGATCCAAAAGGGGTGCCTAAAGGTCATATGGTTCTTTTTTTTTCTTCATCAGGGTGACATACAATGGTGGAATGTATGTCCGTTAAATAGGATTTAACTGGAAAAGGTTATACCTCAAACATACGTGGTTTAAAGTTAACTGACCTGAAAAAATGTAAAAGTTTTTAAATAGAAATAACTGATGCATTATATTGTTTATTCATTAATGTATTAACATTGAAAATTTCAGTAAACTGGTTAATTCCTTGATTTTTAGTATTCCGTTTTCTTTCGGGGGGTGACATACGATGGTGGAATTTATGCCCGTTAAGTAAGATTTAAAAGTTTTTAAATAAAATAACTGGTACATCATATCTTTTATTCATTAATATATCAACGCTGAAATTTTCATTAAATGTGGTTAATTCCTTGATTTTTAGTATTCCTTTTTCTTTCGTGGGTGACATACGATGGTGGAATTTATATCCGTTAAGTGGGATTTAAAAGTTTTTAAATAAAATAACTGGTCCATTATATATTTTATTCATTAATATATCAATATTGAAATTTCCATTAAATTTGGTTAATTCCTTGATTTTTAGTATTTCTTTTTCTTTCGGGGGGTGACATACGATGGTGGAATTTATGCCCGTTAAGTAGGATTTAACCAGACAATCTCTGTCCGCCATTTTGGATTTGAAATAAAAATGGAGGTGCAAATCTGTGAGAAACATTTAAACATTCCGAGTGAAGAAAGGAAAAAAAAAAAAGAAGGAAAAGATAACAAAAGAGAATCCATTGCTTTTAGATAAAGACAAGTAATTTTTAGTGAAATAATTAGCCGAGAAAATGTATATGTAATTGTTAAGATGACATTGCTTCGAGTGACGCAGTTAATAAAAGATGAAAGAAGAAAAACCTTATTAACATTCAAAGATTTTTTGGGGTTTTGTTTTTCAGGGATTTTCTTGGTAAACATTTTCCTTTTTTTTTTGTCAAAGAATTGAAAATTCTTTAGATTTTGTTGTGACACTCATTTGCCATACATATCTTTTTTTTCGCGTTTTTATTTGGATTTTTGAAAATTTATTTTACTTTTTTAAAATTTTAATTTCATTCATGTCTCTCCCTTTATTTTATTTATTTATTTCATTTATGTAAGATTTTTTTTAGTGTCCTTGGATTTCTTTCTTTTTTAAAACTTTATTCTATCTATCTTTCTTTTCTCTTTCTCTTTCTTTTCTTTTCTCTCTCTCTCTTCCTCTCCCCTCTCTTCTCTCTCTCTCTCTCTCTCTCTCTCTCCATCTACCTATCTATTATCTTTGTATTATTTGTATATTTGTATCACTATCTCTTATGTCTCTGTCTATTTCTTATTTCTCTTTCTCTTTCTCTTTCTCTTTCTCTCTCTCTCTCTCTCTCTCTCTCTCTCTCTATCTATCTATCTATCTATCTATCTACCTATCTATCTATCTAGCTTTGTATTTATTTGTATCTTTGTATCACTATCTTTATGTCTCTGTCTATCTTCTTATTTCTATCTCTCTCTCTCTCTTTCTTTTTCTCTGTCTCTCTCTCTATATATATCCATCATTATCTATCTCTTAATCTCTCTATCTATCAGTTCATATCTATCTATCTATTTATCTATCTATCAGTTTATATCTATCTATCGAACTATCTCAGTTAATTCAATACTATATATCTATCTATCTATCTCTGTTCATATCGGTTTGTCTGTCTGTCTGTATCTATCTATCTATCTATCTATCTATCTATCTATTCATCTATCAGTTCATATTTATCTATCTATCTATCTATCTCAGTTAATTCATATCTATCTATCTATCTATCTATCTATCTCTGTTCATATCTGTCTGTCTGTCTGTCCGTCTGTATCTATCTATCTATCTATCTATCTATCTATTCATCTATCAGTTCATACCTATTATATCTATCTATCTCTGTTCATATCTGTCTGTCTGTCTGTCTGTCTCTATCTATCTATCTATCTATCTATCTATTCATCTATCAGTTTATATCCATCTATCTATATATCCATCTATCAGTTCATATTTATCTATCTATCTATCTCAGTTAATTCATATCTATCTATCTATCTATCTATCTATCTATCTATCTCTGTTCATATCTGTCTATCCGTCTGTATCTATCTATCTATCTATCTATTCATCTATCAGTTCATATCTATTATATCTATCTATCTATCTCTGTTCATATCTGTCTGTCTGTCTGTCTGTCTGTCTCTATCTATCTATCTATCTATCTATCAATTCATCTATCAGTTTATATCCATCTATCTATCTATCAGTTTATATCTATCTATCTAGCTATCTCAGTTAATTCATATCTATCTATCTATCTATCTATCTCTGTTCATATATGTCTGTCTGTCTGTCTATCTGTCTGTCTGTCTATCTATCTCTATCTATCTATCTATCTATCTATCTATCTATCTATCCATCTATCAGTTCATATCTATCTATCTATCTATCTATCTATCTCAGTTAATTCATATCTATCTATCTATCTATGTTCATATTTGTCTGTCTGTCTATCTGTCTATCTATCTATCAATCTATCTATCTATCTATCTATTCATCTATCAGTTCATATCTATCTATCTATCTATCTATCTATCTATCTTTCTATCTATCCATCTCTACACTCATTGGCTGTACATATTTCTTCTCGTTTTTATCTGGATTTTTAAAAAATTCATTATATTTTTTAAATTTTAATTTCATTCATGTCTTTTCCTTTATTCATTTATTTATTTATTTATGTAAGATTTTTGTTAGTGTCCTTGGATTTCTTTCATTTTTCTTCTTGGACTTTTGTGTTTGAAGTGATCTTTTTTGGATTTTGAAAAAAGAAAAAAAAATAACAAGAAAAAAAGCTTAAAGAATTTCATCTAATCATAGTATCTATTTTCTTTTTTAATAAAAAAGAAAGAAAAAGAAAACAACATTTGTATTTTTCTTCAAATTAAAAAAAAAAGTACAAACCTTTTTTTTTTCATTCATTTGTCTTATTCTCCTGTTTTAAGGGTTTGTTATTTCATAAAATTCTTTGAAAAATTTCCTTTACTTTTTCACTTAGCCATCTTGTTTTTCTTCTTCTTCATTTCATCAATCTTATCAATCTATCTCTGTTCATATCTGTCACTGCTATCTATATATCTATTTTTATCTCTCTATCTCAGTTAATTTCTATTATCTATTCTATCTTTCGAGTTAATTCATATCT
>JALAJA010000224.1:80088-81130 GCA_023376005.1 Doryteuthis pealeii | reverse complement strand
GAGATCTTCAAATATTAATATATTATAACATACTTAACAATGCTTCAAGCAAATTACCAATTGCTTTATATATATATATATATATATATATATATATATATATATATATAGATATATATATATATATATATATATATATATATACATATATATATATATATATATATAGTGTATTTTGGCAGCATTTTTTTTTTTTATACAAGTTTTGTTGAACTGTACAGAGAATTCCTGTCGGACAAGTTTTTGGTTAATCCTTTCTAATTTTTCCTCCTACTACCAATGGTTATTACCTCCCACTTCTAATTCCTTGCTACTACTCGTTCTCCTTAAAAATGAGACACGAAACCAAACCATCGTTTCCTACCTGATGATGGCAAACTGTATTGCCAAAAGCGCTCGTTTTGAAACCTTTGGTGGACTGTTACACCAGTTACAACCCGACACCAAAAAGATTGCTCGAAAATTAGAAAGGATCAACCAAAAACTTGTCCGACAAGAATTGTCTGTACAGTTCAACCAAACTATATATATATATATATATATATATATATATATATATATACTAGCAAATATATGCACCCTCCGGATGCAAGTATTTAAGTCTCAATGTGATAAAATGTATCAAATTAGGAAGGCTAATGAAATTAAATAAGAATGTTGATAGAAACATTTGAAACAGAGGTGTGTATAATTGGTAAATAGAGCAAATGAAAATTACTTTCATCACTCCCGTCTTTCATTGCTAAATTTTTCTAATTCAAGTATTTAGTTAGAATAGGAAGTAAATAAAATTAGATATTTCTTCTGCTTAATCGATTTCTTTTAAATTTTACCCCCCCGAGATTTTTGCTCATATTCATTAAGATAAAAAAAAACCAATTAGAAATCAATAATACCAAGCACATATTTATTAAAATCAAATTTTTTATACCAATATGCAAATTAGCCTTCCTGTTCACACTGCAAACCGCTATTTTTGTATATATAAATACAATTACATGTTATTAGTATGTAGATAAATCCCAAAGTATTAATGATGTAA
>JALAJA010000224.1:62500-65000 GCA_023376005.1 Doryteuthis pealeii | reverse complement strand
AGATAGATATAAATAGACTCAGATAGATAGATAGATAGTTGCACGGATATCTTGTTCTGGGTATGACGTTAAAACTGCATCTGATGGTGAGGTTCCAGTTCTGGACCTCGGGGAATGTGGAGTACCCCTTCATCACTATTACTCCCAGGTCAACTCTGACCCGGAGTGGTAGTACCTCTTAGCGTCCCATCTACGGGTTAAATAGAAAAATATGTGACCCCTCGCCCGAGGGCAGGGTGGATTTATCTAGATATTTACCACGTACCCCACGTGTACGGGTTTAGGCACAAGGCCCTATTAATGTGCGACTACCCACAAGCCTTGACTCATGGGTGGCGAGTGCAAAAAATGCGTTGATCCCATAGGCATTCACCCTCAAGGGGGCGCCTCAGATACTGGGCAACAAACCCAGCCCTGTCCCTTTAAATCAAGGGGGTAAGTGTTGCCTGGGGTAGGATTTATCTAGGTATCGCCCACGTACCTCACGTGTAAGAGTTAGGTACAAGACCCTATTAATACATGACTACCCACAAACCGTGACTCATAATTGGCGGGTGCAAAAAATGCGTTGATCCCATCGGCATTCACCCTCGGGAACTGAGCCAGATATTTGCCTTTCATTCCACTTAGCGTGACACAAGGACATTTTTATGTGGGCCTACCCACAAGCTGAAGCTCATGGGTGGTAGGCACTAAAGCGTTGATCCTGTCGGCATTCCCCCTCAAGGGAGCGTCTCAGACACAGGGGGGTTATTTTCCTCGTACTCCACTTGTATAGGTCAGGCACAAGGCCTTTTTAACGTGGGACCACCCACAAGACGAAACTCATTGGTGGCGGGTGGAAAATTTGCGTTTATCCCATTCTCATTCGGGGGGGGCGCCTCAGGAACTGGGCAATAAACTCGGCCTTGCCCCTTTAAATCAAGTGGACAGGCGTTGCCTGGGGGCAGGTCTATCTGAATATTTGATGTGGGTACACCTCTGCACCCACCTGAAATAATCTTCTTTACTTGAAAGTGGGTTACAAAGAAGTAAGATGCATATAGTCGGGAGCGGGGGCCTGGGATATCTGCATACTAATACAATGCAATTGTATTTATATATACAACAAAATAGCGGTTTATATGAAGGCTAATTTGCATATTGATATCAAAAATTTGATTTTAATAAATATGTGCTTAGTATTATTGATTTCTAATTGTTTGGTCTTATCTTAATGAATATGAGCAAAAATCTCGGGGATGAATCTTAAAAGAAATCTATTAACGAATAACTGTAATTTTATTATTTACTTCATATTTTAACTAAATAGTTGAATTAGGAAAATTTAGCAATGAAAGACGGGAGTGATGGAAGAGTAAGTTTCAGTTCTATTTTTCGACTATACACGCCTCTGTTTCAAATCTTTTTATCTGCATTCTTATTTAGTTTCATTAGCTTTTCTAATTTAATATAATATTTTATTACATTAAAACATAAAATCTTGCACTCGGAGGGTGCATATATTTCCTAGTATATATGGCTGCACCACTTGGACCTTAACGAGGCGCCTTGAGAATAAGCTGGACGGGAGCTGCACAAGAATGCTGCGTGCAGTCCTGAACAAATCGTGGAAGCAGCACCCTACGATGAAACACCTTTATGGCCACCTGCCCCCCATCTCACAAACCATTCGAGTGAGACGGACAATACACACACACACACACACATACACACACACGTATATACATATATATATATATGTGTGTGTGTGTGTGTGTGTGTGTGTGTGTATTTTGGCAGCATTTTCTCTTTTAAACATGTTTGGTTGAACTCGAGTGACAATTCCTGTCGTACAAGTTTCTGTTCAATCCGTTCAAGGTGTCTGCCCATATTTTTAGTGTCAGGGTGGAACTGGTGTAGCAATTGACCAAAGGTGTCTCTACGAGCGCTTTCGGCATGTCGATCTGCCATCTTCAGATTGAAAACAGATGGTATGTTTCGTGGTGTCTCGGTTTTAAAGAAAATAATATTTTAAAGATATGACTTTTTAATTTTTTAATAACCGACTTAAGATAAAAGAAAGATTCACATTTAACATAGTCACTACACTGGTTAATATTGAGGGTACCACTAGATTAATTGTTAAAATCCTGTAACACACACATACACACAGACACACACATATATATCTGTGGGGGTGTATAGGATAGCGAAGACATAAAGCTAAGTGTTGAACATCATATGGACGAGAAACTGACAGTTACCAAGCAGAGTTGACTAGGTCTTCACTAACCTTACACACGCACACGCATATACGCACATATACGCACACACTCAATATCGATAATAGTGCATCATATAAGTACGTCAGAGTAGGTCGACTATCAAATACGTACATAGACTAACTCTGCACGGATGCTGGATAGGGTGCAGAGGACCTACTAGTGGTAATGAATGAACCTGGTAACTGTCAGTTATTTAAGTTAGGGTAGTGAAGACAGTTGTATATCGTATAGGC
>JALAJA010000224.1:55000-60000 GCA_023376005.1 Doryteuthis pealeii | reverse complement strand
AGGTCCGGGAGCTGGAGGAAAGATTTCATCCCGTCCAGCCATGTCGACGAAAAAGTAGAGAGAGAGAGAGAGGGGGGGGAGCCGTGCAATATGAGGGGAGGGGGAGCAGGGACGAAGACGCCTGACTTACGATTAAATCTCATCTTCCATTCCAGTCACACAGGGCCGAGTGGGACGGACCCGGCCCGACTTGAAAAAGCACTTTGTCCCTCGGATAAAACATCGCTATAAATTTTCGCTCCTCGCTCTGGATTTAGATGTATAGACTCAAGATGGCTACTCTGGCACGGGTGTTTATCAACAGGCAACTAACCAACCAAATAACGGGTTACATAGAAACGCAAATCCCCCCCCTGGAGTCTCATCTATCTTGCGAGCAGGCCGGTCATTGGCTGGTTTCAAGGCAACTTCCTCTGCCGGCTCTCCTTTCGGCTTTCTGGAGAGTAAGCGAAAAAAAAAGGAGAGTGTGTTGGATGGAGAGTAGATGATAGAAGATAGATATTTTTTCCAATTGCTGTATGTCAGGGATGCGCATGCGCGGGCGTACCCACCGATCGACGGCCTTAGTGAATTTCCTTTTTTAATATTTCTTCGCTCCTACTGACAATATCATTCATCTGATAGACACTGCTAGACTCTCAATTTCCTCCCGGTAATCTCATCCCTTCCTTCGCCTAAATTTTTTATTGTCTTTTGCTACCATCCTTTTCTTTTTCTTTTTCTTTTTTTTAATACTACTCTTTCTTTCATGGCCGCCCTACTCATGGTGTAGGAGGCGTGCTGTGGGTTGTACGCTTGGATCATTATATCGTGCAGTTATGATTATCAATATCTTGTTAATATCAGTGGATTTACATGAAGATCATTATGGGAACTTTGAGTGGTTCATTTTTTCCTGTATATTTTTTAAAATTGTATAAATTTCGCTCTACTTAATACTGGTAATTGAAGCACATTTTAATATTTGTTATAAAAAAGTAACTTACTATAATAAAATAACTAAATAAACAAAAAAAAGAAATTTTAAAATCGCTGTCTTATCATTGTGAAAACTTGTTATCAAAAAACTAACGCAAGTTGAGATCAATTTTCCAAAACAGCGGTAAAGTTTTAAAACACACTTTTCAATATATTTAAAAACTATAATATATATTTTTATTTATATATAAATTTTTCGATATCACTGAGCCCTCCGCCAACGATCAAGCATAATAAGTAACAAGACAAGGGATTTCTAGTTTAGGTGGCATTGAAGACATTTGAGAAAGGTTGAAACACAGGTTACATGAAAGTAACTGTAACCCTACTTTTATTTGCCCACCCTGTTTTAATTAATTTAAATTAATATATGTTATTATTATTATATTTATATATAATATTCTTATATTATTAATTTTATTATAAATTATATGTAATTTATTTACTGTAGTGGTGAAGATATGGTCACTAATTTTTTTTTTTCAGGCTTTTGCTCGGAATGGTTAGTACCAAAGGCAGTAAATTAATTGGTATGAGAGGCTCAATAATTAAAAAATAGAAGGCTGTATAATAATAATATGAAAAATAAATAATATATAAGGTTTTAATAAAAAACATATCTATTTTTATCCTACATTAATCTTTCTTAACGTATTCTTACAATATTTATCTTAGCATATGTATTTAATTGGGTGACAAAGGAAAACATCATCTTCATTTCATTATTGAAAACACATCTTTCAACTCTGATGAAGATAGGCATCGCCATGAAAACGCAATTAAAAATGGGGTTGTGCGAGATGTTTTCCTTTGTCACCCAAGTGAAAATAGATTGTAAAAAACCCTATATTTAAATATTTTTAATCTTTATTTAAAATATATTTACTAAAGCAAAATATTAATAATTTACACCTCCGAGTGCAAGTATTTAAGGTTTTAAATTGTAATTAGAAAAAATAATTTATATTAAATTAAAAAAAGCTAATATGAAACATAGAATTAAAGAATGCAGTAAAGAGATTTGAACAGGATTAACGAGACGAGTGAGAGAGAATATCGGATGTGCGTTCAGAGTAGTGTTATAACTAATATTGTCTTATACGTCTTAGAGCATAAAATGGACCTAACTCTATTTCTATTATTTAATTACTACTTTCCTTTCTTTCTTGGCCGTCTCCCATGTGTAAGGTTAACGACCTAGGCTAACAGACCATTGTTAGAGAATTTGATTCTCACTGGAGTGGTATATATTTCTGACATTGGTTGAAATTAAAACTAATAATAAATTCTCGTAAGGGAAGAATTCAGCTGCTAGCTGCCTTATAGTGGAATTCGATTCTCACTGATTCCTTTTTGTTAACAGATCATTCATTATTCAGGAAGTCGGTTCTCACTGAGTGCCATATTATTTTATCATTTCATAATTTTGAAAATCAAAACACGTAAGCGTAGTGTAATTAATTAGAAGCTGCCTCTAGTGAGTTCGATTCTCACTAGTGCATAGGTATTTAATGGGCCTAGGCCACAGAAATATTCTTGAAAGAGTTTCGATTTCTCACTGGGTGGTATATATAATCTATTTACTTAACATAACTGTGGCGTGTTCGACGCTCACCGAGTGCCTTTTCTGGCTTGTATCAGGCGCCTGCCCATGGTGTTAAAGGGTTAACGACGCTAGGCTTAAACAGACCATTGTTAAGAGATCGATTCTCAACTGAGTGGTATACATTTCTGGAATTGTTCGAAATTAACTAATAAAATAATAACGAGGTCACTATACCAACCAGTCTAAGGCTGACGCATTAATAACGCAATTCGATTCTCCACTGAGTGTTCCATTTTTGCTAACAAATCATTCATTATTAAGGAGTTCGGTTCTCACTGAGTGCCACATATTTTATCATTTCATAATTTGAAATTAAACTCGTAAGAGTAGTGTGTTAATTAACAAGCAAGCCTAGACTAGTGAGTTCGATTCTTCACTAAGTGCCATAGTGTAATGTTAATGGGCTAGGCTACAGAATATTGTTGAAGAGTTCGATTCTCACTGGGTGGTATATATATCCATTAATTAACAAACTAGGATAGGCTAGTGGTTCGACGCTTACCAGAGTGACACTTATCTTTCGCTAAGCATCCTTTTCCTTTCTTTTTTCTTTTTTTAATTACTACTTTCTTTCTTTTCATATCCGCCTACCAATGGTGTAAGGGTAACGACCTAGGCTAACAGACCATTGATAGAAGAATTCGATTCTCACTGAGTGGTATATATTTCTGACATTGTTTGAAATTAAACTTAATAGATAAACCTCGTACGGAAGGATAATTAACAAGCTAGACTATCTGACATATGATAAGTGAATTCGATCTCTTCAACTGAGCGTCACATTTTTGGTTAAACAATCATTCCATTATTAGGAGTTCGGTTTCTTACCGAGTGCCCCATATTTCATCATTTAATAATTTGAAATCAAAACTCGTAAGAGTAGTGGTGGTTAATTAACAAGCATGCCTAGCTAGCTGAGTTCGATTCTCACTTAAGTGCCATAGTGTAATGTTCGCAGAATTATTGTTTGACAGAGTTCGCGATTCTCACTGGGTGGTATAAAATATTTGGGGGGGGGCGGATGGGGATTGCCCCTCCGGTAGTGACTTTCTTGGCATTGTCTTCATGTTTTTATTTTTGGCCCACCGCCGCCCCGCCCCACTTTTTTGTCAGGGTTTTGGGAGTGTACTAGCGAGACATGCTGAGTTGACCCGATTTCTCAGGCAGGGGCATACACCCCCCAACCAAAAAACCGCTACCCCCCGCTCGCAAAGTATCAGCGACATCTCGGGGGGGGGGGAATTTTTTTTTTTTTTTTTTTACGGGTGCCCCCCGCGCCTCCTTTTTTTTTTTTTTTTTGTTAAATATGTTTTTGTGTTTCGAGGAGGGGGGGGGGTGGGGGTGTGGGGGGGAAGGGAGGGGGGGGGCGTTCTCCTTCCCGTCTTGTCCCTTCTTCGGGGTGGGGGGGAAAGTATTATAGTCTTTGTTCCCGGGGGTGGGGGGCCTCCTCCCTCTCCCCCCTTTTTTTTTTTTTTATTTTTTTTTTTTTTCTTTTAGAAAACCCCCCCTCCGCCCCGGGGGAGTGACACATATCTTTCGCTAAGCATCCTTATTCTTTTTCTTTTTAATTAACTACTATTCTTTCTTTCATGCGCCGCCTAACCCATGGTGTAAGGTTAACGACCTAGGCTAACAGACCATTGTTAGAGAATTCGATTCTCACTGAGTGGTATATATTTCTGACATTGTTTGAAATTAAACTTAATAGATAAACTCGTAAACGAAGGATAATTAACAAGCTAGACTATCTGACCATTAATAGTGAATTCGATTCTCACTGAGTAGTCACATTTTTGTTACAAGATCATTCATTATTAGGAGTTCGGTTCTCACTGAGTGTCATATATTTTATCATTTCATAATTTGAAATCAAACTCGTAAGTGTAGTGTGTTAATTAACAAGCTAGCCTAGACTAGTGAGTTCGATTCTCACTAAGTGCTATAGTGTACTGTTAATGGGCTAGGCTACAGAATATTGTTGAAGAGTTCGAATCTCACTGGGTGGTATATATATCCATTAATTAACAAACTAGGATAGGCGAGTGAATTCGACTCTTACCGAGTGCCACATATTTCTGGCCTTGTTTCAAATTGAAATCCAATCTCACAGACAAGTTAAAAGAGACAGTTCTTCCAGGCTGTTGTCGTGTCAGTGCTGCTGTATGGCTGGACCACCTGGACCCTAACGAAGCGAGTAGAGAATAATCTAGATGGGAGCTGCACAAGAATGCTACGGGCGATCCTGAACGAGACGTGGCAACAACACCCCACGAGAAAGCAGCTGTACGGACACCTGCCACATATCACCCAAACCATCCGAGTAAAACGGACAAGACACGCGGGACACTGCTGGAGAAGCAAGGACGAACTCATAAGCGACGTCCTCCTGTGGAAGCCAGCACATGGGCACGCCAGT
>JALAJA010000224.1:17500-50000 GCA_023376005.1 Doryteuthis pealeii | reverse complement strand
GTATTGACACATAGAATTGTTTCCCCTAATCATAACATCCTGTGTTTGTTATATTTTTAAAATATTTTCTTCTCATATATATATATATATATATAAAGTAAAGTCGTCGCCGGGGCGGCCTAAAGTCTATATCAGCCAATCAGCGAGGGAGTCTATCTCCTTTTCAATAGCGCTAGACCAAGGAATTGTTTTTTCAGCATCTGAGGTAAAGCGCCACACCTACCATCAGCTCCTTACTTTACCACACAGATCCCTGTGCTACTCATACGCTGAGTTGGCGAGGACCGGTATCGAACGAGGAACCTTGTGGTTTCTAGCCGAACGCTCTACCGACTGAGCTAACCCGCACACATTCACTATACAAAGATCTTTCATTTTGTCCCTCACAAAAACATTACTTAACAGTGCCCTGAAGATGGTACAATATACCGAAATGCTTAAGTATTGACACTAAATTGTTTCCCCTGATCATAACATCCTGTGTTTGTTATATTTTAAAAATATTTTCTTCTCATTATATATATATATATATATATAATAATATATATATATATATAGTCATCCACAGACACCGTGTTTCGACGTATCACGTTTCTTCAGTGTGTCTAGACATTTGTAAGCTTACATACAGCCGGGATAGAAACCTGATCGATTCAACCTCAGTCGAGCTTTCTTGTGAGTTAGTGAATTTATACCCCCTGTATATTTTTAAGTATATGATTGAGTGGCATCATTGCTATAATAAATAGTAGTGGTGATAACGAGTCTCCTTGGAAAATACCTCTTTGGATTTTTACTTCTGCCAGGGATTGCCCTCCGGCTTTTAATTGGACTCTCCAGTTTTCCATGGCTTTTTCAATAAATTTATGATGTTGTTGGAAATTTTGTACATTTTTAGACATTTTAAAATCCAGGTATGTGGGACCATGTCATAAGCCTTTCTGTATCGATCCATGCCATTGCAATATTTTCCGGCTATTTTTAACTTCTTTAAGAATGTGTTGGTCTATATAAAGCAAGTCATGTGTTCCCCTTTTTCTTTTGCGGCATCCTTTCTGTTCTCTGGGAAAAATTTTCGCCAATTGAGTGAAAAGTATATTTCTTCTTTTATTACTGCAGTTAATATTTTCCACATCATGGGTAGACAAGTTATCGGTCTATAATTGCTTAGGATGTTTCCTTTTTGTGGAAACATAGTAGTAGTATTAGTATTATTAGTATTATGTCATACACTATCACAACATCTTCCTCTCGTCTGATCTTATATTCTTCTTCCTTTCTTCATATTCTTTCTTTCTTTGTTCCTTTCTTTTTTCTTTCTACCAAATCTCTTTTTCTACTTCTTCTTTCTTCTTCCTTTCTTTCTTTCTTTCTTTCTTTCTTTCCCTGATTTTCTCGTTGATTTTCTTTTTCCTCTCGTTTTAACGCTCATTAATTCTCTTTCTTTCTTTTATTTTTCTGTCTTTTTATTTTTAAGTTCCTTCTGTCTTTCTTTCCTTTTTTCTTTCTTCTTTTTAATCATAAATTCTTTCTTTTTCCTTTCTTTTTATTAATTCTTTCTTTTAAATTCCTTTTTTCTTTTTCCTACTTAATAAAAAATTCTTTCTTTTTTTTTCCGTTCAGCAAATCTATTTCTTTCTTCTTCTTCTTCCTTCTTCTCTTCTTTTCTTCTTCTTCTTCTTCTTCTTCTTCTTCTTCTTCTTCTTCTTCTTCGTCTTCTTCTTCTTCTTTACTTTTCTTCATTTTCCTTTTCTTCACCTCTTGTTTTTTTTTACTTGTTCTTTGTTCTTGTTTTTGCTTTTGTTCTTTTTTTGTTATTGTACTTGTTGTTGTTGTTGTTCTTCTTCTTCTTCTTATTATTATTATTATTATTATTATAATTAAATTCCGTTTTTCTTTCTTTCTACTTAGTTATAAATTATTTCTTCTTTTTTTTTTCTTCTTCTTTCTTTGCTTTTCTTTCATTTTCCTTTTCTTCACCCCCTCCTGCTTTTGTTCTTGTTCTTGTTGTTCTTGTTCTTGTTTTCTTAATTATTATTATTATTATTATTATTATTATTATTATAAATTCCTTTTTTCTTTCTTTCTTCTTCTTCTTCTTCTTCTTTCTTTTCTTCTTCTTCTTCTTCTTCTCTTTTCTTCATTTATCCTGCTTATTCTTAAATTCTTATCCTTTTTTTTTCTTTATCCCTTGTTCATTCTTTTCTGCAATTCTTGCTTCTTCTTCCTTCTTCTTCTTCCTTTCTTCTTCTTCTTCTTCTTTCGCCAATTGACCCAATGCCTCCCCCCGCCTCTCTTTTGCAACCCCTCCCCATTGCCTTTTGCCTTTATTCATTACTCTTATCTTCTATCCTGATATGTCATTCAGGAAAGACTCGTTGTCTATCCGCCCAGTAATTTACTAGTTTCATTTGGTCAACATTGTCAAGTCCCATCGTCGCCTTGTTTGGCGGAGGAGAGGGGGGATTTGGCGGGGGACGTGAGGGATTTGGCGGGAAAATCGGATAATGTCCAAATGGAGACGTCATCAAGACAAAAAGAGAAAAAGGAATCTGGAAGAATGAGGATGTGAAGGGGGAGGAATTTAAAATTAAAGGTGAGAGGAAAGGAAAGAGCGAATCGATAAAAGAAAGAAAGAAAAAATGAAAGAAAAGAAAGAAAGAAAAAGAAAGAAACGAAAGAAAGAAAGAAAGAATAAATGAATGACTCGAAAGAAAGAAAAATGAAAGAAAGACAGGAAAAAAAAGAAAAAATGATGATTGAAAAGAAAGAAAGAAAGAAAGAAAGAAAGAAAGAAAGAAAGAAAGAAAAGAAAGAAGAAAGAAAGAAAGAAAAAAAAAGAAAGAAAGAAAGAAAGATGAAGAAGAGAAAGAATGAAAGAAAGAAAAAAGAGAAAAGAGAAAGAAGAATGACTAGAAAGAAAGAAAGAAAGAAAGAAAAAGAATGATGACTAGAAAGAAGAGGAAAGAAGAAAGAAAGAAAGAAAGAATGACTAGAAAGAAAAAAGAAAGAAAGAAAGAAAGAAAGAATAGAAGAAAGAAAAAAAAAAAGAAAGAAAGAAAGAAAGAGAAGAAATGACTAGAAAGAAAGAAAGAATGAAAGAATGAAAGAAATGGGACTAGAAAGAAAGAAAGAAAGAAAGAAAAGAAAGAAAGAAAGAATGACTAGAAAAGAAAGAAAGAAAGAAGAAAGATGAAAGAAAAAAGAAAAAAAAAGAATGAAAGAATGGGGACTAGAAAGAAAGAAAGAAAGAAAGAAAGAAAGAAAGAACGATGACAAAGAAAGAAAGAAAGAAGAAAAGAAAGAAAGAAAGAAAGAAAGAAGAAAGAAAAAGAAATGATGATGATGGATAAGAAAGAAAGAATGAAAGAAAAAAAAAAAGAAAGAAAGAAAGAAAGAACGATGACTAGAAAGAAAGAAAGAAGAATGACTAGAAAGAGAAAAAAGAAAGAAAGATGACTAGAAATGAATAAAGAAAAAAGAAAGAATGAGGACTAGAAAGAAAGAAAGATGCGATATTACTACCAAGAATCATAAACAAATAAAACTATGGTACAATTGTTCTACCAGTCTGTGGTACATTGTCAAAATATCCTGCTGGTATGCCACATCAGATTATTTGAGAAGAAGAACTGGGTTAGACCACTGAACTCACCCAGTAACCTAAGACCTATCGACAGAGATCATATTGTTGGTGGGGTGGGAGTCAGAGTAGCTGTTTAGTCATTACAAGGAGAAAGAACAGAACCAATGCCGACAAAGCGGAAGTAACTTAGGTCATTTGATTCAGATATTCAGCATTTATATTATAAATAGAAGCAGCTACCCAGTGTCGTTTGGGTAGAGGGGGTTGGGGAAAAAAACTGGTATATTGATTTTTTAAATTTTGAGATTCCCAAATGCTGGACATTTTAAGTAAATTTCAATGCTATTTCTATGTATATTTTAATTTTTAAATATCATCGAATATAAATCAAATCTTCATAATTTACAAATGCTGGACATTTTTAAGTAGAATTTCAATGCTATTTCTATGTATATTTTAATTTTTAAATATCTTAGAATATAAATCAAAATCTTTATAATTTACAAATGCTGGACATTTTTAAGTAGAATTTCAATGCTATTTTATGTATATTTAATTTTTAAATATCTTCGAATATAAATCAAATCTTTATAATTTACAAATGCTGGACATTTTTAAGTAGAATTTCAGCTATTTCTATGTATTTTTCTATTTTATATAATATAATATAAATCAAATCTTATAATTTACAAATGCTGGAATTTAAGTAGAATTTCAATGCTATTTCTATGTATATTTTAATTTTTAAATATCTTCGAATATAAATCAAATCTTCATAATTTACAAATGCTGGACATTTTTAAGTAAATTTCAATGCTATTTCTATGTATAGTTTAATTTTAAATATCTTAATATAAATCAAATCTTCATAATTTACAAATGCTGGACATTTTTAAGTAGAATTTCAATGCTATTTCTATGTATATTTAATTTTAAATATCTTCGAATATAAATCAAATCTTTATAATTTACAAATGCTGGACATTTTTAAGTAGAATTTCAATGTTATTTCTATGTATCGTTTAATTTTTAAATATCTTCGAACATAAATCAAATCTTCATAATTTTTGCACTGTGTTTAAAAACATGCAATGCGTGTTATATATCAGTAAGAAATAAAGTTTTACATAACATATGGTGTGGTTAATTTGCATACTGGTTTTAACAAAACCAGGTTCTATAAATAATTACTTGGTGTCATTTATCTCTAATATTATTGTTTTATTTTTCAACGTATCGAAATCAATCTTATGAATGATTTTATTCAGAAACCAATCAAAAATATAATTAAAATACGTGTAATCTTTTATATGCGTTCATATTTAATTTCATTAGTTTTTCTATTTCAATATTCGGTTGTGATAATTACTTGATGTTATTGCTCTCTAATATTATTGCTTTTTTCCTAACATATTAAAATCAATCCTATAAATAATTATAATTAAAATAAGTGCAATCTTTTTTCTTAATTAAGAATGCATTTTTATTTAAGTTTTTATAGTGTTTCTAATTTAATATATTTCATTAGATTAAACTTAAATACTTACGCCCAGAGGACGCATTTTTTCCTGCTTTAATAAATAATTACCAGGTTTTATTGATTCATTTTCCAACGTTTTAAAATCAATCCTATGAATGATTTTATACAGAAACTAATTAAAATAGGAGTAATCTTTTTATATGCGTTCATATTTAATTTCATTAGTCTTTCGAATTCAATATATTTCATTACATTAAAACGTAAATACTTACGCCCGGAGTGTGCATATTCTTGCTATTTGGAGATAATTCGTCTTAATTGGTTGACTGGTTGTTTGGATTTTACGGCATGTAAAACCCTGTAGGGTTATTTTATACCGAAGACATTTTGTTTTATTTATTTTTGATGGGTTTTCGATTTTTCTTCATACTCAATTTTTTTTTCAAACTCAATTTTTTTCAAATTCAAGTTTTTTCATATTCAATTTTTTTTAAATACATTTTAACTCATTTTTCTATTTAACCCATAGATGGGACCCTAACAGGTAATACAACACCAGGCCAGAGTGGACCTGGGAGTAATGGCAATTATGAGGTACTCTTCACTCCCCAGAGCTCCAGAATTGAATCTTCACCATTAGATGCAGTTTAATGCCATACCCAGGACACTAAGATCCTCAACCACCGCATTTTAGCACATATAGTATTACAATTGCCATAAGAGTAATAGTGTTGGGACAATCATATAGGTGCTAGGGCTTGACGTTACCACTTTTGGGTTTGGCACAAAGGAAACACGGTGGTTTCAGGGGTCAACTACATAAAGATAAAAAAAAAATAGGGTTCACTTTCAAAAATGTTTTCATGTCCATTGTCTAGTTCCGGTTTGTTTTTTTTACACACGGAAACCTCATCAAGACTGATATCTGTTTAAGTGGTTGCCCCAAAATGAACCATCTGCGAGATGTGTATTTTGTAATGACTCTAGCAACAGGTTCACAAATCCGGCAGATGGCGCTGTGTTTACTGGACAAGAGGCTGTGACATTTTCACTTTATATCAAATGGTATTCCTGAAACCAAAACACACACACACACACCACACACACACACACATATATATTATATATATATATATATATATATATATATATATATATATATACACATTTTTTTGTGATGAAACAAAGAAAATACAGTGCTCAATCACAAATTGTGAGAGCTAATATTTATTTAATTTTCACAAGAAAAATTTTCTATTATTAATGAATAAGGTAACTTCGTTAGCATTTTTATAAAAAAAATGCAATTTTTGAAAAAATTGAACTTTTAAAAAATCCGAAGCGCATTAGCGTCCACAAAAGCAACCGACGTTATTTGCGGTCCAGAATATAACATTAAGAAAAGACCTTCAAATAAACACCATAAGATCTAATTTGACAGCCTGATGATTGCGACATAGCAAGACAACCTGGGTAGCTGTCTATAATAAGCATTTATTTTTTTCAAAAAACTCAACAAATTAAATAAATATATATATATATATAATATATCATAAGACTTCTTAGATTTTACGATTTGTTTAGAGTAGGTTAATATTCCTCTTCTAGTGACTTTTATTACACGACGATACGATAGGAATGTAAACACGGTGTGTTTGGATATGGCTTTTTGCCGACAATTTTTGGGAGAATATGTGCTTAATTGAAGTCGTACCTAATTTTGGTGTAGGGGTTATGACACTGGCCTGTCAGCTTGACTGTCCGGTTTCGAATCACGCACAGGGCGGTCTTCCTATCTATAGCTCTGCTGATGAGGCCTAATAGGCCGAAATGTACATACAGAGATTGATTTTTCTCGATTTGTTTAGCCTTACATTTAAATAGGCATTCCCGCCTAATTAATTAATTATTAATCAATTGATTTTCAAAATTAGGTACGACTTCAATTAAGCACTTATTCTCCCAAATATATATATATATATATATGTGTGTGTGTTGTGTGTGTGTGTGTGTGCGCGCGCGCGCGCGCGCGCCTCTGTCAGGAATAGTATTTAACATTAGAGGTAAAAATGTCACAGCCTCTTGTCCAGTTCCCAAAACACAGCGCCATCTGCCGGATCTGGGAAGCTGTCGGTAGAGCCATTACGAAATCCCCATCATCGCAGATGGTTCATTCGGGGGGGCAACCGCTTAAACAGGAATCAGTCTTGATGAGGTTTCCGTGTGTAAAAAACCGGAACTAGACAATGGCCGTGAAAACATCTTTGCAAGTGGATCCAATATATATATATATATATATATATATATTATATATATATATACTTGTTGACCCGTAAAACCACCGTGTTCCCTATGCAATGAACAAGAATTCTGAGTCATTTTCGGAAGCAAATATCTATCTATCTATCTATCTATCTATCTATTTCAGCCTGTTCGTATTTATCTATCTCTGTACATATCTATCTGTCTATCTATCTATCTATCTATCTATCCTGTCTGCCTGTCTGTCTAACTGTCTAACATATTCTTTTCATATCTATCTATTTATCATTCTGTTCATATCTATATATATTATATATATATATATATATATATATATATATATATATCTTTTTCAGTCTGTTCATTGGTATATCTCAACAGACTATTCATCTATCTATCCATCAAGCTATCTATATATCTATACTTCTATTTATCTCTTCTCTCTCTCTCTCTCTCTCTCTCTCTCTCTCTCTCTCTCTCTCTCATATATATATATATATATATATATATATATATATATATTAGGACACTCTCTTCAAGCGATTTCAAAAAAGTTATTTTTTCGAACATCTCAGAAATTCTCCATATTTCAACCGATTTCATTTCAAACAATAAGGATTTACTCTGACGAAGGTCGATATTTGTTTGTATACTAAAAAAATTCTGTAGTTTTTTCTATTATTGTTATTTTATTTTGTATTTAAAATAATAATAGATAGAATACATGTATGCATGGATAAACTTCTGGCCGAAACACGTGTCAGTTTAAATAAAATGAAATAAATCCTATTTTTATCCATTCAACATTTTCTTTCCTTTATTTTTCATTTCAACATATCGTCTGATTCGCTTCCATTTTCAACTCACACACACACACACACACACACGCACACACACACACACACATATATATAATATATATATATATATATATATATATATAATATATATAGTATCTAATTGCCGCTTTTAACTTTTCCGTTGCAATGACATCAGTAAAATAATCCAAAATATATTAAAAACGTAGAGATGTAATATATATATATATATATATAATATATATAATATATATATATATATATTATAAGTAAAGTCGTCGGGGCGGCCTAATGTCGGTATCAGCCAATCAGCGAGGGAGTCTATCCCCTTTTCACTAGCGCTAGACCAAGGAGATTGTTTTTGGCATCTGAGGTGGAGCGCTACACCTACCATCAGCTCCTTACTTTACCGCACAGATCCCTGTGCTACTCATAACGCTGAGTTGGTGAGGACCGGTATCGAACTAGGAACCTTGTGGTTTCTAGCCGAACACTCTACCGACTGAGCTAACCCTGCCCATACCATGAACCCATAGGTCCATGCTTATATTGATACTTCTATTTATTAAGGATTCTAATTACCATTTCATAGATAACAGCTGTCCACGATTATATGGGTATTTCTATTCAGGAATAAGTAAAGGATACTCATTAGTTATTCCTAGTTACCAGCAGGTCCCATGATTGATATTGATTTTTGCATTCAATTCATTAACCAAGATAACCCAGATGAAATAAAGGTTATACTCCACCTCCAGTGTTTGGGAAGGAAATTGCGGAACAATACCGCCATATTTTCTAGAGTAAAAAGATGAGAAGAGTGAAGAAAGACAAGAGAGAGTAAAAAGATGAGAAGAGTGAAAGAAAGACAAGAGAAGAGTAAAAAGATGAGAAGCAGTGAAAGAAGACAGGAGAGTAAAAATGAGAAGAGTGAAAGAAAGACAAGAGAAAGTAAAAAGCATGAGAAGAGTGAAGAAAGACAAGAGAAGAGTAAATAGATGAGAAGAGTGAAAGAAAGGACAAGAGAAGAGTAAAAGATGAGAAATACTACTAGAGTGAAAGGAAAGACAAGAGAAGAGTAAAAAGATGAGAAGAATGAAAGGAAGGACAAGAGAAGAGTAAAAAGATGAGAAGAGTGAAATGAAAGACAAGAGAAGAGTAAAAAGATGAGAGAGTGAAAGAAAGCAGAGAGAGTAAAAAAGATAGAGAAGGTGAAAGAAGACAGAGAAGAGTAAAAAGATGGAGAAGAGTGAAGAAAGACAAGAGAAGGAGTAAAAAGATGAGAAAGTGAAAGAAAGACAGAGAAGAGTAAATAGATGAGAAGAGGAAGAAGACAAGAGAGAGAAAAAGATGAGAGAGTGAAAGAAACAAGAGAAGAGTAAAAAAGATGAGAAGAGTGAAAGAAAGACAAGAAGAAGAGTAAAAGATGAGAAGAGTGAAAGAAGAACAAGAGAAGAGTAAAAAGATGAGAAGAGTGAAGAAGACAGAGAAGAGTAAATAGATGAGAAGAGTGAAAGAAAAGACAGAGAGAGTAAAAGATGAGAAGAGTGAAAGAAAGACAAGAGAAGAGTAAAAAGATGAGAAGAGTGAAAGAAAGACCAAGAGAAGAGTAAAAAGATGAGAAGATGTGAAAGAAAAGGACAAGAGAAGACGTAAAAAGATGAGAAGACCCGTGATAAGAAAGACAAGAGAAAGAGTAAAAAGATGAGAAGAGTTTGAAAGAAAGACAGAGAGAGTAAAAAGGATGAAGAAAGGAGGTGAAAGAAAAGACAAGAGAAGAGAAAAAAAAGTGAGGGAAGAGTGAAAGAAAGACAGAGAAGAGTAAAAAGATGAGAAGAGTGAAAGAAAGACAAGAGAAGAGTAAAAAGATGCAGAAGAGTGAAAGAAAGACAAGAGAAAGTCATAGCTAAAAGATGAGAAAGAGTGAAAGAAAGACAAGAGTAAGAGAAGTAAAAAAGATGAGAAGAGTGAAAAGAAAGACAAGAGAAGAGTAAAAAGCATGAGGAAAGAGTGAAATAAAGGACAAGAGAAGAGTAAAAAGATGAGAGAGTGAAAGAAAGACAAGAGAAGCAGTAAAAAGATGAGAAGAGTGAAAAGAAAGACAAGAGAGAGTAAAAAGGATGAGAGAGTGAAGAAAACAAGAGAGAGTAAAAAGATGAGAAGAGTGAAAGAAAGACAGAAAGAGTAAAAAAGGGGGGAGGGTGAGAAGAGTTGAAGAAAGAACAAAGAGAGGTAAAAAGATGAGAAGTAGTGAAAGAAAGACAAGAGAAGAGTAAAAAATGAGAAGCAGTGAAAGAAAGACAAGAGAAAAGTAAAAGATGAGAAAGTGAAAGAAGACAAGAGAAGAGTAAATAGAATGAGAAGAGCTGAAAGAAAGACAAGAGAAGAGTAAAAAGATGAGAAGACGTGAAAGAAAGACAAGAGAAGAGTAAAAAGCATGGAGAAGAGTGAAGAAAGACAAGAGAAGAGTAAAAAAGATGAGAAGAGTGAAAGAAAACAAGAAGAAGAGTATAGATGAGAGAAGAGTGAAGAAAGACAAGAGAAAGAGTAAAAAGATTGAGAAGAGTGAAAGAAAGACACCAAAGAAGAGAGCTTTAAAAAGATGAGAAGAGTGAGAAAAAAAGAAAAGAACAAGAGAAGAAGTAAAAAAAAGATGAGAAAGAAGAGTGAAAAGAAAGACAAGGAGAAGAGAAAAAGATGGAAGAGTGAAAAGAAAGACAGAGAAGAGTAAAAAGATGAGAAGAGCTGAAAGAAGACAGAGAAGAGTAAAAAGATGAGAAGAGTGAAAGAAAGACAAGAGAAGAGTAAAAAGATTGAGAAGAGTGAAAAGAAGACAGAGAAGAGTAAAAAGATGAGAAAAGTGAAAGAAAGAAAGAGAAGAGTAAAAAGATGAGAAGAGTGCAAAAAGAAAGACAAGAGAAAAGTTAAAACAAGATAAGAAGAGTGAAGAAAGACAAGAGTAAGAGTAAAAAAGATGAGAAGAGTGAAAGGAGGAAAAGACAAGAGAAGAGTAAAAAGATGAAGAAGAGTGAAAGGAAAAGACAAGAGAGAGTAAAAAAGATGAGAGAGTGAAAGAAAGACAAGAGAAGAGTAAAAAGATTGAGAAGAGTGAAGAAAGACAGAGAAGAGTAAAAAAGATGGAAGAGTGAAAGAAATAGACAAGAGAGAGTAAAAAGATGAGAAGAGTGAAAGAAGACAAGCAGAAGAGTAAAAAAGATGAGAAGAGTGAAAGAAAAGACAAGAGAAGAGTAAAAGATGAGAAGAGTGAAAGAAAGACAAGAGAAGAGTAAAAGATGAGAAGGAGTGAAAGAAAGACAAGAGAAGAGTTAAAAAGATGAGAAGAGTGAAAGAAAGACAAGAGGAAGAGTAAAAAAGATGAGAAGAGTGAAAAGAAAGGACAAGGAGAAGAGTAAAAAGATGCAGAAGAGTTTGAAAGAAAGACAAGAGAAGGAGTAAAAAAGATGAGAAAAGAGTGAAAAAAGGACAAGAGAGGTAAAAGATCAGAAGAGTGAAAGAAAGACAAGAGAAGGAGTTAAAAAGATGAGAAGAGTGAAAGAAAGACAGAGAAGAGTAAAAAGATGAGAAGAGTGAAAGAAGACAAGAGAGAGTAAAAAGATGAGAAGAGTGAAAGGAAAGACAAGGAGAAGAGTAAAAAGATGAGAGAGTGAAGAAAGACAAAGAAGAGTAAAAAGATGAGAAGAGTGAAAGAAAGAACAGAGAAGAGTAAAAAGATAGAAGAGTGAAAGAAGACAAGAGAAGAGTAAAAAGATGAGAAGAGTGAAAAGAAAGACAAGAGAGATTGTAAAAGATGAGAAGAGTGAAAGAAAGACAGAGAGAAGAGTAAAAAGAGAGAAGGAGTGAAAGAAAGACAAGAGAAGAGTAACATAGATGAGAAGAGTGAAAGAAAGAAAGAGAAGAGTAAAAGATGAGAAAGAGTGAAAGAAAGACAAGAGAAGAGTAAAAAGATGAGAGAGGAACAGAAGACAAGAGAAGAGTAAAAGATGAGAAAGAGTGAAAGAAAAGACAAGAGAAGAGTAAAAAGATTGAGAAAGAGTTGAAAGAAGACAAGAGAGAAGTAAAAAGATGAGAGAGTGCAAAGAAAGACAAGAGAAGAGTAAAAAGATGAGAAGAGTGAAAGAAAGACAAGAGAAGAGTAAATAGATGAGAAGAGTGAAAGGAAAAGACAGAGAAGAAGTTAAAAAGATGGAGGGAAGAGTGAAAGAAGACAGAGAAGAGTAAAAAGATTGAGAAGAGTGAAAGAAAGACAAGAGAAGAGTTAAATAGATCGGAGAAGAGTGAAAGAAAGACAGAAAGAGTAATAAAGATGAGAAGAGTGAAAGAAAGACAAGAGATGCAGTAAAAAGATGTGAAGAGTGAAGAAAACAAGAGAAGAGTAAAAAGATGAGAAGAGGTGGAAAGAAAGACAAGAGAAGAGAAATAGATTGAAGAAGAGTGAAAGAAAGACAAGAGAAGAGTAAAAAAGATGAGAAGAGTGAAAGAAAGACAAGAAAGAGTAAAAAGATGAGAAGAGTGAAAGAAAGACAAGAGAAGAGATAAAAAGATGAGAGAGTGAAAGAAAGACAAGAGAAGAGTAAATAGATGAGCAAGAGTGAAAGAAAGACAAGAGAAGAGTAAAAGATGAGAGAGTGAAGAAAAGACAAGAGAAGAGTAATAGATGAGAAGAGTGGAGAAAGACAAGAGAAGAGTAAAAAAGATGAAAGAGTTGAAAGAAAGACAAGAGAAGAGTAAAAAGATGAGAAGAGTGAAAGAAAGGACAGAGAAGAGCTAAAAAAGATGAGAAGAGTGAAGAAAGACAAGAGAAGAGTAAATAATGAGAAGAGTGAAAGAAAGACAAGAGAAGAGTAAAAAGATGAGAAGAGTTGAAGAAAGACAAGGGAGAAGAGTTAAAAAGATGAGAAGAGTGAAAGAAAGACAAGAGAAGGAGTAAAAAGATGAGAAGAGTGCAAAGAAGACAAGAGAAGATTTAAAAAGATGAGAAGAGTGAAAGAAAGACAAAGAGAAGAGTAAAAAGATGAGAAGAGTGAAAGAAAGACAGAGAAGAGTAAAAAGATGAGAAGAGTGAAAGAAAGAACAAGAGAGAAGAGTAAAAAGATGAGAAGAGTGAAAGAAAGACAAGAGAAGCAGTAAATAGATGAGAAGATGTGAAAGAAAGGACAAGCAGAAGAGTAAAAGACTGAGAAGAGTGAAAGAAAGACAAGAGAAGCAGTAAAAGATGAGAAGAGTGAAAGAAAGACAAGAGAATGAGTAAATAGATTGAGAAGAGTGAAAGAAAGACAAGAGAAGAGTAAAGATGCAGAAGAGCGAAAGAAAGACAGAGAAGAGTAAAAGATGAGAAGAGTGAAAGAAAGACAGAGAAGAGTAAAAGGTGAGAAGAGTGAAAAGAAAGACAAGAGAAGAGTAAATAGATGAGAGAGTGAAAGAAAGGCAAGAGAGAGTAAAAAGATTGAGAAGAGTGAAAGAAAGACAGAGAAGAGTAAAAGATGAGAGAGCTGAAAGAAAGACAAGAGAAAGAGTTAAAAAGATGAGGAAGAGTGAAGAAAGACAAGAGAAGAGTAAAAAGATTTGAGAAGAGTGAAAGAAAAGACAAGAGAAGAGTAAAAGATGAGAAGAGTGAAGAAAGACAGAGAAGAGTTTAAATAGATGAGAAGATGTGAAAGAAAGACAAGAGAAGAGTAAAAAGATGAGAAGAGTGAAAGAAAGACAAGAGAGAGTAAAAAGATGAAGAAGAGTGAAGAAGACAAGAGAAGAGTAAAAAGATGAGAGAGTTGAAAGAAAGACAGAGAAGAGTAAATAGATGAGAAGAGCTGAAAGAAAGGACAAGAGAAGAGTAAAAAGATTGAGAGAGTGAAGAAAGAAAGAGAAGATAAAAAAGAAGGAGAAGAGTGAAGGAAAGACAAGCAGAAGAGCTAAAAAAGATGAGAGAGTGAAAGGAAAGACAAGAGAAAGTAAAAAGATGGAAGAGATGAAAGAAGACAAGAGAAGGAGTAAAAGTGAGAAGAGTGCAAAGAAAGACAAGAGAAGAGTAAAAAGTGAGAAGAGTGAAGAAGACAAGAGAAGAGTAAAAAGATGAGCAAGAGTGAAGAAAGAAATCAAGTTAAAAGCAGCAGAACGATAACACTAATGTATACAAACAAATATAAGATTAAGAGAGTCAGAAATTGTTAAATACAAATTAGAAATCTACAACAATTTATCTCAGATGCTATTTTCATGAAACAAATCGATAAATCCCAGAGTCTTTGTGTTTTAGGTTATTCTTACAACTAAAAATGTGTAAGGAATAACATTTCTTTTGTACTCAAAGAGCGGGAAGGAATTTGTTGATGAGGAGGGTCTTTTGTTGATGAGGTGGTGAGTGAAAACGATAACGCTAATTTGTTTCAATAAAAAAATGAAAAGAAGGAAGGAAAGAAAGAAGAAAAGAGTGAGAGAGAATTAAATCAAGATTATTATACTTTTTACATATTGAACTATTTAACAATAGCTCTTAAGTAAACATATCAAATATTGTAATAATTAGATTATCATACTGTGGTATATCTACAGGTCCTGCTAGTAAAGAGAGTTAAATCAAGATTATACTTTTTACATACTGAACTATTTCACAATAGCTCTTAAGTAAACATATCAAATGTTGTAATAATTAGATTATCATACTGTGGTATATCTACAGGTCCTGCTAGTATCTTATATTTCTGCATTCAATATTCTAAAATGGGTTTCTGAATGTGTGTGTGTTGGGGGGGGGGGATGTCTGTTTGTTGTGCAACTCCCGAAATTCAGGAGTTTGAAAAGCGGAAGTGAAACGGATTTTACGTAGATTAATAGCGATAAATTCATTGTATCTGATTCATCATCCCCATTAAGTCATGCTGACAGCATGGATTCACATGACTTTCTCTCACCACCCGTCCCTATCGGTCATCGCTCTTGTTAAGTCCCCCGCGGGTTATCCAGTGTACGCACAGAGTTGATGAATGTAAGTTTTTGTTGTAACTCGTTTGTTGAGGACGCCAAGATAGTAAACATTGAGGGGTTAAATGCTGCACCACACTCAGGATTATCCAATTTTGATTGCTCGTGCGAGTTATTGTTATTAGTCTAACCTCCAATCCAATGTAGCAAAAAACGGAAGTGGTGGAAAATGATGGAAGAGTTAGTTTAAAAGTTGTTCTATTTTTGATTATACCCTCCTCGGTTTCAAATCATTTTATTAGCATTCTTATTTAGTTTCAGTAGTAATATATTTCATTTCATCAAAAATTATAAACTTGCGCCCGGAGGGTGCGTATTTTTTATAGTCTTTATAAAATAAATCCTTTTGAATAAATGTGGTTTCGGGATCTGGTTTCGTGTGTGTGTGTGAGAAAGTGTGTTATATATGTGTGTTGTATGTTGTGTGTGTGAGAGAGAGAGAGACAGAGAGAGAGAGGGGGGAGGGAGAGAGAGAACGTGTATCTGTATGAAGAGAGTGTGAGAGAGAGGGAAAAAGGTTTGTGTGTGGCGAAAGAGAAGTGTTGTGGGAGCAGAGTAGGTATGTGTGTGGAGAGAGAGAGAGAGAGGGGGGGAGAGAGAGAAATAGAGAAATAGATATTTCTATATTTCTCTCTTCTCCCCTCTCCCCCCATCTCTCTCTCTCTCTCTCTCTCTCTCTCTCTCTCTCTCTCTTCCACACACATGTGTGTGAGAAAGAGAGAGAGAGAGAGAGAGATAAGTTTACTAAGGCATATAGAGTGAGAGAAAGGGAGAGAGAGGCTAGACAAAAAAGACAGACTTTTGAAAACTTAGTCTTGAAAATGTTGGTTACTATGTTGCAGGGAATGTCCCTCTCTCTCTCTCTCTCTCTCTATATATATATATATATATATATATATATATATATATCAATCTATATATATATATATCTCTTATTATAATGGAGATTGTGTGTTTTTCTGTCTGTAACCGAAACTATATTCCTACTCAAGTCTCTTGGTTATTGTAATCACAATCTCCATGATTTTATCTAAACCTCAATTATTAATAAAATTGTCTCACATTACTAATACTGTTAACTATGTCTACATACTGACAACTTGCAATTATATTTATATATACAACAAAATAGCGGTTTACAGTGTGAACGGGAAGGCTAATTTGCATATTAATATTAAAAAATCGAATTTAATAAATATGTGCTTAGTATTATTGATTTCTAACTGTTTGGTTTTATTTTAATGAATATAAGCAAACATTTCTTTAATGAATCTTAAATGAAATCCATTAACAAGATAAAATAACTGTCATTTTATTCTTTACTTCCTCTTTTAACTAAATACTTAAATTCGAAAAAATAACAATGAAAGACGAGAGTGATGGAAGAGTAAGTTTCAGTTGTTCCATTTTTTATTATACTCCCTCTGTTTCAAATCTTTTATTATACTCCCTCTGTTTCAAATCTTTTTATCTGTATTCTTATTTAGTTTCATTAGCCTTTCTAATTTAATACAATATTTTATTACGTTAAAACTTAAATACTTGCACCCGGAGGGTGCATATATTTGCTAGTATATATAAATATAAATATATATATATATATTTATCTATCTATCTATCTATCTATATATATATATATACATACATATATATATAGATAGATAGATAGAGAGAGAGAGAGAGAGAGAGAGAGAGAGAAAGGAGAGAGAACAAACCAACAAAACGAAAACATTCCCATCTGTCTGTGTGTCTTTCATCTCTCTAATTCCGGATTTTAAACAAACAAGAAGAAGCGGGTCGGTGCGCACGAGGGGCCAAGGGAATCCAAGACCGACCCCAAGACGCTGGGTCTGCAAAATAACAAAAGGGAGTGCACAAGATGACAATATCCAGTCGTCATCGGCTGATGAGAGAGAGACAGAGACAGAGAGAGACAGAGATTGTGTTTATGTGTGAGAGAGGGTGAGAGAGAGAGACTGTGAGGGATAGTGAGTTAGAGAGAGAACATGTGTCTTTATTTGAGAGAATGTGTGTGTGTGAAATAGTGTGTGTGTGAGAGAGAGAGAGTGTGTGTGTGTGTATGTGTGTGTGTGTGTGTGTGAAAGAGTGAGGGAGAGATTGTGTGTGTGAGAGACAGAGGGAGAGACAGAGACAGAGAAAGAGAAAGAGAGAGAACGTGTCTGTATGAGAGAGAATGTGTGTGTGTGAGATAGTGTGTCTGTGAGAGAGTGTGTGTGAATGTGTATGTGTGTGTGTGAAAGAGTGAGAGAGATTGTGTGAGAGAGAGAGAGGGAGAGACAGAGACAGAGAAAGAGAGAGAACGTGTCTGTATGAGAGAGAGAGAGAGAGAGAGAGAGAGAGAGAGAGAGAACGTGTCTGTATGAGAGAGAATGTGTGTGTGAGATAGTGTGTGTGTGTGTGTGAAAGAGTGAGGGAGAGATTGTGTGTGTGAGAGAGAGAGGGAGAGACAGAGAAAGAGAGAGAACGTGTCTGTATGAGAGAGAGAGAGAGAGAGAGAACGTGTTTCTGTATGAGAGAGAATGTGTGTGTGAGATAGTGTGTCTGTGAGAGAGTGTGTGTGAATGTGTATGTGTGTGTGTGAAAGAGTGAGAGAGATTGTGTGAGAGAGAGAGAGGGGGAGACAGAGACAGAGAAAGAGAGAACGTGTCTGTATGAGAGAGAGAGAGAGAGAGAGAGAGAGAACGTGTGTCTGTATGAGAGAGAATGTGTGTCTGTGAGATAGTGTGTATGTGAGAGTGTGTGTGTGTATGTGTATGTGTGTGTGTGTGTGAAAGAGTGAGAGAGAGATTGTGTGTGTGAGAGAGGGAGAGGGAGAGACAGAGACAGAGGAAGAGAAGAGAGAGGACGTGTCTGTCTTTGAGAGAGAACGTGTCTCTGTATGAGAGGGAGAGAATATGTGTCTGTATGAAAGAGAATGTATGCGCATCTGAGATTGTGTGTGTGTGAGAAAGAGAGAGGGAGAGAGATTGTGTGAGAGAAAGAGAAAGAGAGAGAGACAGTGAGAGAGAAAGAGTAAGAGAGTGAATGTGTCTATGTGTTAGACAGAGAACGTGTGAAGAAAAGGAAGTGAATCCGACGGTATGTAGTCTATTAAGAAATTGAAAAAAACACAGGTTTAAATAAGTTGAATAGTGAGTTTAATGGCCGACGCTGCAGTGTTTCGATCTATTAATTAGATCATCTTCTGGACATTTGTTGGTATATGGAAGGTAATAAGAATTTTTTTATCACAGAATAACGAGAAAAGCGAGTGATAGTCCTTGTTTATCAGTCTGTTTAAAATTTGAAGTTGAAAAAAGGAACGCTGAAAAAAGTCGGTTTGAAATATGACGTCAATTAGTATCTTTTACGGTGTGTCTTTGTATGAGAGAAAATGTACGTGCGTGTGAGATAGTGTGTGAGAGATTTTGGTTTGGTTTGTTTTGTTTTACGGCATATCAACCTCAGTGGGTCATTTAATGCCGATAAAGTTGAAGGAAGCAAGGAAGCAGCTGTACGGCCCCTTGTCCCCCATCTCACAAACCAGACGGACTAGGCATGCAGAACAATATATATATATATATATCGCGGAAACAGCACCCCACAAGGAAGCAGCTGTATTGCCACCTGCTCCCCATCTCACAAACCAGACGGACTAGGCATGCAGGACACTGCTGGAGAAGCAAGGACGAGCTCATAAGCGACGTTCTCCTGTGGAAGCCAACACATGAACATGCTAACATGGGGCGCCCACCAAGGACCAACATTGACCAACTATGTTGCCAGATAGCAGTTCAGTGTGTAAAACACTATCTGACAACTCCTGCAGCAAACTGACGTATTTGGTATTGGTTCACCATTCCTTCGGAACACGCCAGTGAGGCAGAGAGGGGACTTGGGCCATCCAGGGCATACATCTTTTATTGATGACTTCATCATCAATAATAAATAAATTTAATAGCGTCGATCCCAGGGGGCTATCCCCCCAAGCAATACCTGCCCCATTGACTTAAAGGGGCAGGGCTGGGTTTATTGCCCAGTGCCTGAGGCGCCCCCCCCTTGAGGGGGAATGCCGAAGGGATCGACGCAATTTTTGTTCTTTCCCACCCATGAGCTTCGGCTTCTGGGTGGGCCCACGTTAAAACGAGGCCTTGTGCCCAACCCATACAAGTGGTGTATGAGGCAAATACCTGTAGATCTGGTCAACGCCGGGGGTCCAGTGGCTTCGGCCCTGGATCATTACAAGTTAATGGCGTCGATCACAGGGGGCTATGCCCCCAGGAAATACCTGCCCCCTTGGCTTAAAGGGACAGGGCTGGGTTTATTGCCCACCCCCAATACGAATGAATAAAACAGATTGTCTTCGGCATAGAATAACCCAACAGGGGTTGACATGCCGTAAAATCAAACCCACCAAACCAACCAACTTATTTCTTTTTCTTAAGTCCCATGACTCTTTATGTGCCATACTTTAGGACAATGGGTAAGGTAGATAAACAATAATTTCCTCCGTTTCTGAAGAGCTCCGTCTGAATGTATTGAATGCCGTAGATGTCAACTAGCAATAAAGACCTTGTTGAATCGACGAGGCACGTTTGATGCAAAGAAATCTTTAAATGAGATGCGATATATGGACCGGTTTGTGGTAATAATGCTGAACATGTCCATAGTGAAAACAAACCGTTTATAGGACGAAAGCAATGCTTTTGATCTTGGTATACGACAGAGAATTAAAAGAGAAGAGATGTCGTCTGGTAGTGAAAGATAGAAAGAAAGAAAATGAATGAGAGGGGAACGAAAGGAGGTATATATGAGAGAGAATTAAAAAGAAAGGATGCCTGGTAAAAAAAAAAGAAAGAAAGAAAGAAAGAAAGAGAGAGATAGGGTGGAAAAGAAAATGAGTATATCAAGGAGATGTTTGTTGTGTAATGGTTATTGTCGTAGAAAATGGACATGGCGACCCGAGTTCAAATCCTGGAGAAGAAGTGGGAGTAAATAGAACAAGAGAAAAGCTTTAACAATATATATATATATATATATATATATATATATATTATATAATATATAATGTCTCAGAATAATGTTCCAGCTAAAAGCAACGTTTCAAAAAATATAATAAGGTCCCGAACAGTACATTGATGACGTTGGAAGTTTAATAATATATATATAGTATATATATTATATATATATATACATACATACATATATATATATATATATATATATTATATTTATTATTATTATTATTATTATTATTATAATCAATCCTTTGGAGTTTTTCACATCAGTGTTACCTGATGGTTAATTTCACTGGAAGTCTGAGTGACGAAACAAGTCTCCTCAGGTACGCCAGGACTTTTCTGAGTATTCTAGTCCAGGTATTTGTCCATTCTTTTTTTGTTTCATTTTCTTTTAGCTTCCAGCCTGGTGGATTGCTGGAACTGCCAGTAATCCACCAGTTGGAAGTTTTTCTTTTTTGTTAAGTCAACAGCTAGGTCTGGTCTTCTTGCTAGATAAGGTGATCCGTTTTTTAATTCAAAATCCCAGAGAATTTTAATGTGTTTTCGTTCTCAAGAAACAGAATTCTGATTTATGCATATACCATTTTGTGTTGTATGGTCAAATTATTTTATGTATTATATTATTATTAATTATTAGCAAATTATATGCACCCGTCCGGTGCAAGTAATAATGGTCATAAAATATCATATTAAGATTAGAAGAGCTCTAAAGAAACTAGAATAAGAATGCAATAAATGATTTGTAAACAAATAGAGGGGTAATCGAAAAATATAACAGCTGTAGCTTCCTCTTCCCATCACCTCGTTTTTTCATTGCTAAATTTTTCTAATTAAGACTATTTAAGTTAAATGTAAGGAAAGTAAAGAATAAAATTACAGTATTTCTTTTTGTTTAATTAATTTCTTTTAAGATTTATCTCCGAGATTTTTAACTCATATTCATTAAAGAATAAAATCAATAATTAGAAATCAACCAATACTAGCAATATTTATTAAAATCAAATTTAAAATATCAGTATGCAAATTAGCCTTCCCGGTTTCACAACAGTAAAAAACCGCTTTTTTGTTGTACAATATAAATACCATTTGCATGTTATTTTGTACGAGATATGACCAAGCAAGTTATTAAATAATGAAAACAATTTTATTATGAATTGAGGCTTGAATAAAAATGATTAATTGGAGAATGTGAGTATAATAACAAAATGGATATGTGACGTGAGCAGTGATATCGTTTCGGTTACAGACAAACAAACACATAATCTCCATTATAATAGATCAGTTGTTGTTGTTGTTATTGTTCTAACAATCTGAGATTGTTTCCGAAATGCTTTCTTCTGATTAGTGTTAATGACACAAAGTACAATGCCGAATATATTCCTTGGTGTCTGGGATTGGAATATGTTTTTTTTTTTAATTCATTTTCAATCGTTATAAAGTAAAGTCGTCGGGGTGGCATAATGTCCGTATCAGCCATGCAGCGAGGGAGTATATCCCCTTTTCCCCTAGCGCTAGACCAAGGAAGATAATTTAGCGTCTGAGGAGAAGCGCCACGCCTACCATTCAGCGTCCTTACTTTACCGCACAGATCGGCCTGTGCTACTCATTCGCTGAGTTGGGCGAGGGCGGTGTATGAACAGACCTTGTGGTTTTCTAGCCGAACGCATCGCTAAGCGACTGAGCTAAGCCCGGCCCCTGTTAAAAATAAACTCGCCCACTTATCTTGACTTCACATTCTGTCTGTCAATCCCTCTAGTATTTTCTTCATTGAATACTCCTCGTTTTCTTCTCTTCGGTAGTTCTCTGGGTAAGAGAGAGAAATCAAGAAGAGTCAAAGAGGAGATTTGACACCCTCTTTAATATACTACTCCAGCCCCCACCCACAACCCCACCACCCAAAAAAGGGTGTCTGGGTAGACATAAAACTGCACCTGTTGCTCTGAGGCCTTTCCCAGTTTTTTGGAGCTCTGGGGAGTAATCCTCTTCATTGTCAATTTACTCTAGGTCCACTCTCAGAATGGTTAGTACATGTTAGGAGACTTATCTATGTTCAAATAAAAACAATTATCAAGATGCATAATGTTCTCTTATTAATGCAAAACAAGAAAAATTTAGAAATGAAAGACTTTTTTAATATATAAAGAAGAGAAGAAAATCCCGAGAGGAAAAAAAACAATATGAAAACTCTCTCGTCTCTCTCTCTCCTCTCTCTCTCTCTCTTTCTCTCTCTCTCATCTCTCTCTCCTCTCTCTCTCTCTCTCTCTCTGTGGCCTTAGTAAAATCGTGTCTGTAACTGCTCTCTCTCTCTCACAAACTACATATTAACACTTACAGGCCCTTCTCTTATCTTCTCTCTCTTCTCTCTTCTCTCTCTCTCTCTCTGTTTCTTCATCTCTCACTTCTTTTTTTCTGGGGCGTGTGCTCTCCTCTTCTCTTCCTTCCTCTCTCCCTCTCTCTCTCTCTCTCTCTCTTCCTTTATCCTCTTTCCTCTTTCTCTGGTTACCCCCGGTGTCTCTCTCTCTGTGCCATAGTAAAATCGTGTCTGTACGCTCTCGTCTCGTCATCTATCACACACAACTTCGGCCCTCTCCCTCTCTTCCCTCCTTTGCTCCATCCCTCTCTCTCCTCTCTCTCTCTTCTCTCTTTCTCTTTCTCTCTCTCTCTGTTTCCCTGTGTCCTTCTTCTCTCTCTCTCGTGCTACGTAAAATCGTGTCTGTAACTGGTCTTCTTCTCCACACACCTAGACACACACACTCTCCTCTTCATTCCTCTCTCCTCTCCTCTCTCTCGTCTCTCTTCTCTCTCTCTCTCTCTGTGTGTGTGGTGTGTGTGCCTTAGTAAAATCGGTGTCTAATGACGTCTCTCGAACTCTCTCCTCACAAGCACACAGTTACAGAGTCCTCTCTCTCTCCTCTCGTCCTCTCGTCCCCTCTCCGTCCCTCCTGCTCTCCTCTCTTCCTTTCTTCTCTCTCTCTCCTCTCCAACCCACTGAAATGTATTTGACACCAATTATCAGATCAATGGCACGGCGCGCGCAACCGGCCTAGCGACGGAGGAGAGTCGTGCCGGCCGTAAAAATAATTCCTGAGCGCCAAACATGACAGTCACTGTCACGGACCGGGTTTCGTGCGATACAGAGTGGAGGGGGAGAGAGAGAGAGAAGAAAGAAGAAGAAGAAGAAGAAGAAGAAGAAGAAGAGAAAGAAAACGTGATTGGAAAGAGATGAGCCGCCGTCGTCCGAGCTTTTGAAGTGGCTAAGCATGGTGGTAAAACGCCGAGAGAGAGAGAGAGAGAGAGAGAGAGAGAGAAGAGAGAGGAGAAGAGGAGGGGGCGGGCGAGCAAAAGAGAGAAAGTTTGAGAAAGAGCGAGAGAAAGAGAAAGAGTACAAGACAGAGAGAGAGAAAGAAATAGAAAGAGAGCGAGAAAAATAGAGACAGAAAGAGAGAGGGTGAGAGAAAGCAAGAGGGAGAAAGAGTGAGTCTTTGAGAAAGAGGGAGAGAGGGGTGAGAAAAAGAGAGGGAGAAAGAAGTGCAAGACAGGGAGAGAAAGCAAGAGAAAGGAGAGAGGATAGAGAAAAAAAGAGAAAAGAAAGAGTGCAAGACATGGAGAGAAAGGGATAGAAAGAGAGAGAGAGAGAAAGCGAGAGAAAGAGAGGGAGATATATAAAAACGTTTGAGAGAGAGAAATAGAGAGAGAAAGAGAGAGAAAGAGAGAGTATAAAAGTGAGAATGAAAAGAAGAAAAGAAGGAAGACAAAAATAGAAGATGAAAGGGAAAAAAGAGTACTTCGAAAAGAGAAAGAAAGAAGAAGAAAGAAGAAGTGAGAGAAAGAAGAGAAGAAAGAAGAAAGAAGAAGAGTGAGAGGAAAGAAGAAAGAAAGAAAAGAAAGACTGAGAGAAAGAAAAGAAAGAAAGAGTGAGAGAAAGAAAAATGAAAGAGTGAGAGAAGAAAGAAAGAAAAAGAAAAAGAAAGAAAGAGCGAAAGAAAAAGAAAGAAAGAAAGAAGAAGAAAGAAATAGAAAGAGTGAGAGAAAGAAAGAAGAAAGAAAGGAAAGAAGAGAAAGAAAGAAAAGAAAGAAAAGAAAAGAAAGAAGAGAAAGAGTGGAGAAGAAAGAAAGGAGAAAGAAGAAAGAGTGAAGAGAAAGAAAGAGAGAGTGAGAGAAAGAAAGAAAGAAAGAAAGAGTGAGAGAAAAGAAATCAAAATGAAGAGCGATAGAGGGGGGGGGGACAAAGAAGGGAAAATAAGAGCAACGAGTGAGAAGAGAGAAAGAAAGAGAGAGTGAGAATGTCAAAGGTCGATACAAAACTCTTTGATCTTTCGCCTGATCAATCCCATTCCGACTGCACACACACCCACACCCCCATTCGTCCAAATGTGGAAGGATGTTAGAGTAGAATACCATTTGTGTTTAGCGGGGGTCAAGGTGTGGGTGATGGGGGAGAGAAACAAGAAACGGATTGTTGAAGAAGAAGAAAGGCAAGAAGAAGAAGAAGAGAAGAAGAAGAAGAAGAAGAAGAATGAACGAACAAGAAAGAAAGAAAGAAAGAGGTTGGTTGGTTAGTTGGTTGGATTTTACGGCATGTCAACCCTTGTTGGGTTATTTTATTTAACAAGAAAAAGAAAGATTTAGGCCACCCCGTTGAGTTTTTTATTATATTACCTCTTTGCCTACTTTGAGCCGCACACAGCGGCTTTCCCAACTACCCCCAAGCAAAGTACAGCAACATGGTTAGTTCATTATAACTGAGTAGAAAGATTTATATCTTATTATAATGGAGATTGTGTGCTTTTCTATCTGTAACCGAAACTATATCACTACTCAAGTTACAATTCCCTTAGTTATTGACATCACATTCTCAAGGGTTTTATTTTTATTTTAACATCTATTATTATAAATTGTTTTACATTATTAATACTGTTGACCATATCTACATACTAATAACATGCAATTGTATTTTATATATACAACAAAATAGCGTTTGGTAGTGTGAACGGGGAGGCTAATTTGCATGTTGATATTAAAAATTTGATTTTAATAAATATGTGCTTAGTATTATTGATTTCTAACTGATTTGGTTTTATTTTAATGAATATAAGCAAAATCTCTTTCAAATGAATCTTAAATTAAATCCATTAACAAGTTGAAATAATTGTCATTTTTTATTCTTTAACTTCCTCTTTTAACTAAATTAGAAAATAACAATGAAAGACGAGAGTGTGAAGAGTAAAGTTTCAGTTGTTCTATTTTTCGATTATACCCCTCCTCTGTTTCAAATATTTTTTATCTGCATTCTTATTTAGTTTCATTAGCCTTTCTAATTTAAGATAATATTTTATTACATTAAAACTTAAAAACTTGCACCCGGAGGGTGCATATATTTGCTAGTTACAATAATAACAAATTATTTACTTACTTTAAACCGCTCACAGCGGCTTTCTTATTTATAATAATAAGACATTTAAATAGAATAGATAGTGGATTTAGAAATATCCAATCATACAGGTAAAAAAATACCAAGAACATTTGGTCCAGAGTTCGATCCTCGTCGGATGCCCATAATTGGGACTTGTGTCGATTTAGCTCAGTCGGTAGAGCACCCACCGTTGAATCGCAAGGTTCTGAGTTCGATACCGTTGCCCGACAACACAGCGTACGAGTAGCACGGATTTGCAATCTGTTCTGTGCGATAAAATGGGTGGCTGGCGGTAGTTGTGGCGCTCCACTTCGGCAAAATAATCTCCCTGATTTAGCGTTAACAAAAAGGGGATAGATTCCCTCGCTGTACGGCTGATACCGACCGCCATATCATGCACACGAAGAACGGTGTGATGGTTAGCAAGCTAGTCTCAGCAGATCCATTACCCTCGGATGCCCCATAATTGCAACCTTGTGCCATATCTTACCCATGACGAACGGATTGGTATAAAGAGGTGTCCCGTGGTGGTGTAATGGCTAGCTAGATAGTCTCGCAGATCCATTAATCGTCGGGTGCCCCCAGATTTGTGACCTTGTGTCATATCCTACCTGTGGGTTGGGCAAATACCTACCTTTAAAAATTTCATTTAGCAGTTATGAGAAATGCAAACAGTCTCGTCCAGGATTTCAGCTCGGGTTTACCTTGTCTCTTTTCTTATGATGATAACCATAATAAGGGGAGCGCCTCATCTCTCACACCCCCCCCCCGTCTATATAAGTGTATAACTGTGTCGAAGCAGGCTGTAAAAATTCGTGCGCGATTGTGGCGCCGTGCACGCGTTGATGTTCGCGCATGCGCTCTCGCTATCGATTGGCCCTCACCACCCACGTCCTCCCGATAATGTCTCCTTCTTCACTCCCCCCCTCTTTTATGTCCGTGGCTAAATTCCAGTCACGTGTCCATCAGAAAAACTAATATGGCGAATCATGCTCTTTGACCAGACTGACCGTCGGACGTTTAATGGCCGTGTTGCTTGATAGATTGCTCGTCGAAGGCGTTTTTTTTCGGGGGTGCAGGGAGTGATTACTGGATAGTAACCCTGGAGGGTCAGCGACATGGCCGGTTAGATGGGTGGCGTTGAGGGTCTAGCCTGTGGAGCTGGATTGAGTTTGTCATAAAAATCCAATCGTTGATGTTTTTAATTATTTTTGTCCTTGCTTTTTTTGTCCAGGAAGATTCATTTATTTTTTTTTATTGTCTTTTTTGGGGTTTTTTGGGGGGAGTTGCTTTTTTTTTGGGGGGGGGCTTTTTTGTTTTATGTTTTCTTTTTTTTTTTTGTTTTTGGTTTGGGGTTTTTTTGTTTGTATTTTGGGGCTTTTTTGTTTTATGTCAATTATATTTGGTTGTTTTCTGTTTTGTTAATGCATGTGAATTGAGGGGGGGCTTTGCTAAGGATAGGGGGCTCTTATGTCGAACGAATTAAACGGGTGATCTAGAAAGACAAAAGTAATTTAAAAGAGAAAAGGAGTAAAAAAAAAATTGGCTGGGTTAAAGAAAAGCCATGATAAGGTTGTTTGGTTGGTTTTAAGGCATTTAAAACCTTGTTGGGTTATTTAATACCAAAGTCAAACTTTTCGGGGTCTTTTCTTTGCTAGTATTATAGGTTGGTTGGTTGGTTGGTTGGTTTTAAGGCATGTCAACTCTTGTTGGGTTATTTAATGCCAAAGTCAGACTTTTTGGTGTTCTTTTCTTTGGCTAGTAATTATAGGTTGTGTGGTTGGTTGGTTGGTTTTAAGGCATGTCAACTCTTGTTGGGTTATTTTAATGTCAAAGTCAGACTTTTCGGGGTCTTTTCTTTGGCTAGTAATTATAGTTGTGTGGTTGGTTGGTTGGTTTTAAGGCATGTCAACTCTTGTTGGTTTATTTAAATGTCAAAGTCAGACTTTTTCGGGGGTCTTTTCTTTGGCTAGTAATTATAGGTTGGTTGGTTGGTTTTAAGGCATGTCAACTCTTGTTGGGTTATTTAATACAAAGTCAGACTTTTCGGGGTCTTTTCTTTGGCTTGTAATTATAGGTTGGTTGGTTGGTTGGTTTTAAGGCATGTCAACTCTTGTTGGTTATTTAATACCAAAGTCAGACTTTTCGGGGTCTTTTTCTTTGGCTAGTAATTATAGGTTGGTTGGTTGGTTGGTTGGTTGGTTGTTGGTTTTGGTTTTATGGCATGTCAACTCTTGCTGGGTTGTTTAATGCCGGTCAGACTTTTCGGTGTCCTTTCTTTGGCTAGTAATTATAGGTTGGATGGTTGGTTGGTTTAAAGGCATGTCAACTCTTGTTGGGTTATTTAATGCTGAAATCAGACTTTTCGTGGTCTTTTCTTTGGCTAGTAATTATAGGTTGGATGGTTGGTTGATTTAAAGGCATATCAACTCTTGTTGGGTTATTTAATGCCGATGTCAGACTTTTCGGAGTCTTCTCTTTAGCTAGTGATTATAGGTTGGTTGGTTTTAAGGCATGTCAACACTTATTGGGCTATCTAATGCCGAAGTCAGTCTATTTTTCTAGCAATTATCGGTTGGTTGGTTGGCTGGTTGGTTGGTGTTGGTTTTAAGACATTTCAAACCTTGTTGGGTTATTTAATGCCAAAGTCAGTCTTTTCTCAAACTATTATATCGTTTCAAGTAACCTGAGGTCGAATGCATGTTCTTGTAGACTGTAACACTTAACGAACGAACAGCGACGTGGCCGGTTGGGGGTGGGTGGCGATGAGGGTCTAGCCTGTGAAGCTAGACTAGGTTTGTCATAAAAACATACAATCAGTTTTGTCCATTCTTTTTTTTTTTTGCCCAGGGAAGTTTCATTTATTTTTTTCTTTCATATTTGGTTGTCTTCTCTTTTGTTACTGTAGGTGAAAAGAGGGGTCCATGCTCAGGATGAGGGGAGCGGAAGTCGAAGGAATAAAATGAGTGATCTAGAAAGAAAAGTAATTTAAAAATATAAAATAATTTTGAATATGAAAAAAGAAAATGATTGTATATTTCTTATGACAAACCTAGTCTAGCTCCACAGGCTAGACCCTCAACGCCACACACCCCCAACCGGCCAAGTCGCTGTTCGTTCGTTAAGTGTTACAGTCCACAAGAAAATGCATTCGGCGTTAGGTTACTTGAAACGATATAATAGTTTGAAAAAAGACTGACTTTGGCATAAGATAACCCAACAAGGTTTGAAATGTCTTAAAACCAACAAACCAACCAACCAGCCAACCAACCTACCAACCGATAATTGCTAGAAAAATAGACTAACTACGGCATTAGATAACCTAACAAGAGTTGACATGCCTTAAAACCAACCAACCAACCTATAATTACTAGCCAAAGAAAAGATCCTGAATAGTCTGACCTTGACATTAGATAACCCAACAAGAGTTGACATGCCTTAAAACCAACCAACCAACCAACCTATAATTACTAGCCAAGGAAAAGACCCTGAATAGTCTGATTTTGGCCTTAAATAACCCAGCAAGAGTTGACATGCCTTAAAACCAATCAACCTACCAACCAATAATTACTAGCCTGGGAAAAGACCCAGAATATTATTTGGCATTAGATAACCCAGCAAGAGTTGACATGCCTTAAAACCAACCAACCAACCTATAATTTCTAGCCAAAGAAAAGACCCTGAAAAGTCTGACTTTGGTATTAAATAACCCAACAAGAGTTGACATGCCTTAAAACCAACCAACCAACCTATAATTACTACCAAAGAAAAGACCCTGAATAGTCTGACTTTGGCCTTAAATAACCCAGCAAGTGTTGACATGCCTTAACACCAACCAACCAACCAACCTATATTACTAGCCAAGGAAAAGACCCTGAATAGTCTGACTTTGGCATTAAATAACCCAGCAAGTGTTGACATGCCTTAACACCAACCAACCAACCAACCTATAATTCCTAGCCAAAGAAAAGACTCTGAATAGTCTGACTTTGACATTAGATAACCCAACAAGAGTAGACATGCCTTAAAACCAACAAACCAACCAACCCATAATTACTAGCCTGGGAAAAGACCCTGATTAGTATGACTTTGGCATTAGATAACCCAACAAGAGTTGACATGCCTCAAAACCAACCAACCAACCAACCTATAATTACTAGCCAAAGAAAAGACCCCGAAAATTGTGATTTCGGCATTAAATAACCCAGTAAGATAGATAGATAGTCTGTGTATCAATGAATTCATAAACGTTCGATCTATGGGATTATAATCAACACTGAATCAACCGAATTATCTTGTTCCCCGTTTATTATTATTATTATTATTATTATTATTATATTATTATTTTGTTGTTGTTGTTGTAAAATCTAAATATTTGTAGTATTTAATTTGATGTGTTTTTCATCATTAGTTTGGCGGTCTCATTGATGTAGCTAAGTATGTATAAATTGGTGGATATATGGCTATGAAAATGGCGACATTTTTATTGGCCTTCCTGTTCGATTTGTGTTGATGCTTATCGAATTTTGGCTTCCATTTCTCCTGGTTTTTGTTCTGCTTTAATATTTCCGTTTTTTCACACTTGATCGTTATGAGACGGGCAAAAAGGCGCGCAGTGAATACTAATGCGCGCGAAAAACAAAATGGCGGGAAGAATTAGTTTTTAAAAAGAATGTGATTGTTTTAATGGGAGGGAAAGAGATAAAGGACGAAGAAGAGAAAGGGTACTGGAAAGTTAAAAGAAGAAAGAAAAAAGAAAGAAAGAAGAAAGGTAATAGAAAGAAAGAAAGAAAAGAAAGAAGAAAAAAGAAAGGTAAAGAAAGAAAGAAAGAAAGAAAGAAAGAAAGAAAGAAAGAAAGAAGGAAAGAAACAAAAAAGAAACAACGAAATAATAGTTATTAAAGAAAGAAAGAAAGAAAGAAAGAAAGGTAATAGAAAGAAAGAAAGACAGAAAGACAGACAGAAAGACAGAAAGGTAATAGAGAAGAAAGAAAAGAAAGAAACGCAAAAAGAAAAAAAGAAAAAGAAAGAGAAACAAAGAAATAATAGTTATTAAAGAAAGAAGGAAGAAAGAAAGAAAGTAATAGAAAAGAAAAAGAAAGAAAGAAAGAAAGAAAGAAGAATGAAGGAAAGAAACAAAAAGAAAACAACGAAATAATAGTTATGAAAGAAAGAAGAAAGAAAGAAAGAAAGAAATAATAGTTATTAAGAAAGAAAGGAAGAAAGGTAATAGAAAGAAAAAGAAAGAAAGAAAGAAAGGGAAAGAAAAAAACAAAGAAATAATAGTTATTAAAGAAAAGAAGGAAGAAAGAAAGGTAAGAAAGAAAGAAAGAAGAAAGAAGGAAAGAGGGAAAGAAAAAAAAAGAAACAAAGAAATAATAGTTATTAAAGAAAAGAAAAAAGAAAAGAAAGAAAGGAAAGAAAGGTAAGAAGAAAAAAAAGAAAGAAAAAGAAGTAAGAATAAAAAAAAAAAACAAATAAAAAAACAAAGAAAGGAAAAAACAAACATAGAAACAAAGTACAAAAGAAAAAAAACAATAGTTATTAAAGAAAGAAAAAAAGAAAGAAAGAAAGAATATATATACATATATATAATATATATATTATATATATATAATATATAATAGAATAAAAACAAACAGACGATGTTTGTGATATGGCTATTTTCAGCCGACAATATTTGGAGAATATGTGCTTAAATGAAGTCGAACCTAATTTTTGAAAGTTAATTCATTAATAATCCCGCCTAAATAATTATTAATGAATTAACTTTCAAAAATTAGGTTCGACTTCATTTAAGCACATATTCTCCATATATATATATATATATATATTATATATATATATATATACAATTTTTCTTAGTTTTTGTTGTGTATCCTAACTAACATTTTGGATTCTTTAAAATTAAAAAGGTGGTTGTTTTTTTAAAAACCGTAGGTTGTAATAAACAATATATAGGTGAGACATCTAGAAACATCAACCAACGAGTCAACGAGCACAAGTGAGATATACGAAACGGACAATTGAACGATGCATTAACTAAACACGGTTTAGAAACCAACAACCTTTTTTAATTTTAAAGAATCCAAAATGTTAGTTAGGACACACAACAAAAAACTAAGCAAAATTGTATAATCTAGTACAATATCGACTTATAATACAATAAAACAAAGACCAGGATTTTATAATTTGTCCCCTCACCTAGTAAACTAGTAAAACTTATACTTAAAAATTACAAAAGACCTTATATTTGATCAGTTAAATAAGGTATTTTTCCATTATTCTAAATTAAATAAAATTTACACACACACATCGCAAACACACACACTCACATATATATATATATATATATATATATTATATTATTATTATTATTATTATTATAATGGAGATTGTGTGTTTGTCTGTCTGTAAACCGAAACTCTATCCTACTCAAGTCACAATTCCCTTAGTTATTTACATCACATTCTCCATGACTGTATTTTTATCTAAACCTCAATTATTAATAAAATTGTTTACATTATTAATACTGTTGGCTTTATTTACATACTGATAACATGCAATTGTATTTATATATACAACAAATTAGCAGTTTACAGTTGTGAAGGGAAGGCTAATTTGCCATATTGATATTAAAAATACTGATTTTAATAAATATGTGCTGGTATTTATTGATTTCTAACTGTTTGGTTGTATTTTAATGAATAAACAAAAATCTCTTCAATAAATCTTAAATGAAATCCATTAACAAAAAAAATAACTGTCATTTTATTCTTTAACTTCCACTTTTAACTAAATACTTAAATTAGAAAATAACAATGAAAGACGAGAGTGATGGAAGAGTAAGTTTCAGTTGTTCTATTTTTCGATTATACTTCCCCATCTGTTTCAAATCTTTTTAACTGCATTCTTATTTAGTTT
>JALAJA010000224.1:0-7500 GCA_023376005.1 Doryteuthis pealeii | reverse complement strand
ATATATATATATATATATATAATACACATATATATTATCTATATCTATATTATATATATATATATAGAGAGAGAGAGAGAGGAGAGAGATAGACTAATAGATGCGAATAGAAATTGAAAATAAAAAAGGATGAAAAATCATGAGAGAGAGTGAGGGGGGAGAGAACTGAATATGTAGGTGATGACTTAGATTAAGATATTATTGTGCCTCGCAAAGTTGTATTCCTAACACAAATAATAATTAATTGCTGTTTCAACAGAATTTTTTTTGCGATGAAACAAAGAAAATACAGTGCTCAATCACTCAATCACAGTTTGTAAGAGCTAATATTTATTTATTTTACAATGTTTTCATAGATCAATGTTCATTATCAACAACCGCGGTTTCATGCCAAAGGCAATCATCAGGTTGAGGAGCAAGATCCTATGGTGTTTGTTGGAGTTCTTTACTCAATGTCACATTTAGGATTGTAAATAACGTCGGTTAGTTTTACGGACGCTGTTATTATTTTTAAAAATTTGAATTTTTTTGAAGTAAATGCCAACGAAGTTGCCTCCCTTTATTCGTTAAAAAAGGACTTTTTTTTAACTTGAAAAAAAAAGGGCGTTTTTTTTTTAAAAAAACGTTCTATTTTTTATTTTTTATTTTTAGATTAATTCCGTTTGGCAAAAGATGCATATGTCTTCAAAAAAACCCTTTTAATATATATGGTAGAGTCTTTAAATTTTTATCCAACATAATATAAAGGGTGGATGGTGTTGTTTCTCTGTTGAAGAATCATTTTTTCCTGTTGAAATATTGGATATCATTGCAAATAATTGCTGAATTTATTCTCAGGTGTGATGTTGAAGTATCTCCCCTCCATGCATTTAGGAAGAATTTTCTTTTATGGGGACATTGTTTGAAGATTTCTTGATTTTTTTATTTAAACTTCTATTATTATTATTGTTATTATTATTAAAGGAAATCAAGTTTTTTAATATTCTAAATTTTTCGGTAACACATAAGTTGCAGTATCTGGAGCCATTTGTGTAACATTTATAATATATATATATATATATATATATATTATATATATATAATATAATATTATATATATATATATAATATATATATATATATATATTTGGGGGGGGGATTATGTGCTTAATTAAAGCTGGCTTCCCCAGAATCTCTCGTTTATTTTAAACTGTTGTGTTTATCACGCTTTTTGGGTGATTTATGGCACGACAGTTTGAAGTGGTCAATCAATGTGTTTGAAAATGGCGAGGCGACAATTTTTGGGAGATTATGTGCTTAATTAAAGTCATACCTAATTTGTTAATTAATTAATTATAATTAAATGAATTAGGTGAGCATATCGGTTTAAATGTAAAGCGTAAACAAATCGAGAAAAAGTCGATCACTGTATGTACATTTCAGCCCATTAGGTCTCATCAGCAGAGCTATAGACAGGGCAGTGCTTTGTGCGTGATTCGAACCCTACCTGTCAGGCTGACAGGCGGACATTCTAACCACTACACTAGCTGGCTTCCCCAGAATTTCTCGTTTATTTTAAACTGATATGTATATCGCACTTTTTGGGTGACTTATGGCACGACAGTATGAAGTGGACAAACAATGTGTTTGAAATGGCGAAGGCCGACAATTTTTGGGAGATTATGTGCTTATTAAAGTCATACCTTTGACCACTTCATACTGTCGTGCCATAAGTCACCCAAAAAGTGCGATATACACATCGGTTGTTTGTTTATTTTGTTTGATGGCACACCAACTATTGTGGGTTATTTAATGCTGAATCTTCTTTATATATATGAATATATGCATTTACCAACCCCTCCGCATGAGCAGATAAGGTCGTTAGTCTGATGTACAAAGTGAATGTGGAATACGAATACATGTTTACCAACCCCTCCACAAGAGTAGGATGTGACACAATGTCAATTTCTTAAGCGGAGTTTAACATGTTTAAATTTAGAGTTTTCCTTCTCCTAGACTGGTTGCCGAACCAAGGTTAAAGAGCCCAGTCTGCCCTACTATTTACCCATAACTGGATGGAGAGTAGGATTCATACCTTTCCCAAGGGTATTAGGGCTAATTGAAATGCAATTACCACGTCCAGGATTTTTCTTACTTTTTTTCTTACTTTCTTTCTTTTTTCCTTCTTTCTTTCTTTCTTTCTTTTTTCTTTCTTTCTCCACATGGTTGTTGTGTTTATTGTTATTGTTGTTGTTGGCACCCTTCCGTCTACGAGAGACGATGGAGTAGAGTCCAATTTTTTTAATGAAACCATGCGGGTTGGTATGGGGGATGAGCTGTTTCCCAAACAGCACCCCCCTCTTCCCACAGCCGCTATGATCCTAAGGAAAGGTAAGAAGCCAATGCATTTTTGGCAGCGATAGTGTCGCAGGGGTCACTGGGTAACACTGGAGTTCAGCATCACACCACCTTAGGGACACCGGCTCCGGATTTATTTTCGGGGTTTACTCCCCTAGCCTTTCCTTGGGATGGTATCAAGTATTCTGTTCTTAATGCAAACCACCCTGTCGGTTGGGGCTTTAGAAACCAAACCAAATCAAACCAAACCAAACTGCGTTGGCTTTTTGTGTGTTTGGGCGAATTTTTTAAAAAATGGGGTATATTGGCGGAGTACCGTCCCGGTCTCCTGCCTCAAAAACCGGTGGCTGCTAAAAAAAAAACACCATCTACGATTGAAGACCGTAGCCGAAGCGGTGTCACTTGAAAAAAAACTAGAGCTATGGTTAGGGTTTAGTGTTAGGGTTAGGGTTAAGGTTGGGTTTGGGGTTGAGGTTTAGGGTTAGTTTAATGGGAAAATAAATAAATAAATTGGGCTCTGTTTTTTCTGGGTTATCCTGTATACAGGAAGACCCAGAAAAAACTGAACCCACAAATTTTGTAATAAAACAGTTAATTTTAACAAGGGGGTTTAGGGTTAGTTAGGGTTTAGGGTTAGGGTTGGGGCTGGGTTTTCGGGAAAACGCCCTAAGTTGGTTGTTTTTGTTGTTTTGTTTTTTTTTAGTGACACCGCTTCGGCTACGGACTTCAATTGTAGATGGTGTTTTTTTAGCAGCCACTGGCTAGTGGTTTTTGAGGCAGGAGGCCGAGACGTAACTCCGCGAAGAGTACCAAAAAAATATCCCACTGTTATTTTTAATTGCGAGTACTATTCAGGAACCACCCCACCCGTCTCTCTCTCTCTTCTGTTCTCTCTCTCTCTCTTCTCTCTCTCTCGTCTCTCTCTCTCTCTCTCTCTCTTTATAAACTGCTTATTCTGGCAATGGGAGAAGTATGTAAATATGCCTTGGTGGTGTGAATGAAAATATGTAAAATAAATATTACATGATCCCATGTGTGCCTATTTACTTATGTCAAGATAGATAGATAGATAGATAGATAGATTAGATAGATGGAATGGATAGATAGATAGATAATGAATCCTAGAAAGAAAGAAAGAAAGAAAGATAAGAGAAAATAGAAAGAAAGAAAGAAAGAAAGAGAAATAGAAAGTAAAGAGAAAGAAAAGAAAGAAAGAAGAAAAGAAAGAGAAATAGAAAGAAAGAAAGAAGAAAGAAAGAAAGAAAAATAAAGAGAAATAGAAGAAAAGAAAGTAAGAAAAAAAGGAGAAATAGAAGAAAGAAAGAAGAAGAAAAGAGAAATAAAAGAAAGAAAGAAAGAAAAGAAAGAAAAGAAAGAAAGTCGACAGAGAAAATAGATAGATTTTGATAGATAAATAGATAGATAATGAATACAGTAAAAGAAAGAAAGAAAGCAAGAAAGAAAGAAAGAAGAAAGAGAAATAGAAAGAAAGAAAGAAAGAAAGAAAGAAAGAAAAAGTCGACAGAGATAAATAGATAGATTTGATAATAAATAGATAGATAATGAATACAGAAAAGAAAGAAAGAAAGAAAGAAAGAAAGAAAGAAAAGAAGGGAAATAGAAAGAAAGAAAGAAGAAAGAAAGAAAGAAGAAAAAGTTCGACAGAAGATAAATATGATAGATTTGATAGATAATAGATAGATAATGAATACAGAAAAGAAAGAAAGAAAGAAAGAAAGAAAGAAGGGAGAAAGAAAGAAGAAAGAAAAGAGAGAAAATAATAATCGGTAATCGAAAGAAAGAAAGAAAGAAATAAAAAAAAGAAAGAAAGAAAGAAAAAGTCGACAAGATAAATAGATAGATTTGATAGATAAATAGATAGATAATGAATACAGAAAAGAAAGAAAGAAAGAAAAGAAAGAAGAAAGAAAGAGAAATAGAAAGAAAGAAAGAAAGAAAGAAAGAAAGAAAAGTCGACAGAGATAATAGATAGATTTGATAGATAAATAGATAGATAATGAATACAGAAAGAAAGAAAGAAAGAAAGAAAGAAAGAAAGAGAAGAAAGAGAAAAGAAAGAAAGAAAGAAAGAAAGAAAGAGAAAAAGTCGACAGAGATAAATAGATAGATTTGATAGATAAATAGATAGATAATGAATACAGAAAAGAAAGAAAGAAGAAAAGAAAGGAAAGAAAGAAAGAAAGAAAGAGAGAAAATAATAAATCGTATCGAAAGAACGAAAGAAAGAAAGAAAGAAAGAAAGAAAAGTCGACAGAGATAAATAGATAGATTTGATAGATAAATAGATAGATAATGAATACAGAAAAGAAAGAAAGAAAGAAAGAAAGAAAGAAAGAAAGAGAAATAGAAAGAAAGAAAGAAAGAAAGAAAGAAAGAAAAAGTCGACAGAGATAAATAGATAGATTTGATAGATAAATAGATAGATAATGAATACAGAAAAGAAAAGAAAGAAAGAAGAAAGAAAGAAAGAGAAATGAAAGAAAGAAAGAAAGAAGAAAGAAAGAAAAAGTCGACAGAGATAATAGATAGATTTGATAGATAAATAGATAGATAAATGAATACAGAAAGAAAGAAAGAAAGAAAGAAAGAAAGAAGAAAGAAGAAAGAGAAAGAGAGAAATAATAAATCGGTATCGAAAGAAAGAAAGAAAGAAAGAAAGAAAGAAAGAGAAAGAAAAAGTCGACAGAGATAAATAGATAGATTTGATAGATAAATAGATAGGATAATGAATACAGAAAGAAAGAAAAAAGAAAGGAAAGAAGAAAGAAAGAAAGAAAGAAAGAAAGAAAGAAGAAAGAAAGAGAGAAAATAATAAATCGGTATAGAAACAAGAAAGAAACAAAGAAAGAAAAACGAAATAGAAAGAAAGAAAGAAGAAAGAAGAAAGAAAGAAAGAAAGAAAGAAAAAATACCGAAATAGATTGATAAATAGATAGATAGATAATGAATACTGAGAAGAAAGAAAGAGAAAGAAAAGAAAGAAAAGAAAGAAAGAAAGAAAGAATCGAAATAGATAAATAGATAGATAGATAGATGAATGAATTGATAGATAATGAATACTGAAAAGAAAGAAGAAAGAAAAAGAAAGAAAGAAAGAAGGAAGGAAAAAGAAAGAAAGAAAGAAAGAAAGAAAGAAAGAAAGAAAGTAAGACAATGATAAACCGGGAAAGAAAGAAAGAAAAAAGAAAGAAAGAAAGAAAGAAAGAACCGAAATAGATAGATAGATAGATAGATAGATAATCGTAAGACTATTTACTGTCAAAACATCCGGGTTTATCAACCCGCACACAACCACTCCATTCTATAATATTGACAGTACGGCTTCTGGCCCTACCCTTTTATGAGCAGTATTCATAATGAGATTGCCGTATGCACCCCTAAATTATTGCTTCGAGGTTAACATGTTTTTTTAAGCAAGATTTATCTCCCCTTGCTATAACAGAGTCAGTTTTTCTGCATTTTTCTTTCTAAATCTTAATTTTCATATTAAAAAAATTGTATTACGAAAAAAATGTAGGAAATAATTGTATTACAAGATTGTGTATTATTTTAAAAAAAGGTGTATTACCCAAACTTGTATTACAAAAAATTGTATTACAAAAATGAAAGGAAATAATTGTATTACAAGATTGTGTATTATTTTAAAAAAAGGTGTATTACCCAAAATTGTATTACAAAAAATTGTATTACAAAAAAATCAAGGAAATAATGGTATTACAAGATTGTGTATTATTTTTTAAAAAGTGTATTACCTAAAATTGTATTACAAAAATTATATGATAAACTGCAGAAAAAAACTGTATTAGAAAAAAATCGAAGAAAAAATGGTATTACCAAAACGGCATCAATAAAAAATTTCCCCTGAACCTGTATGATTGTCCCAACCTTGTTGCCCTTATGACAAGCCCCTACCCTTTTTATCATATGGGTGCTAGAAGGCGGTGACTGAGGGTCTTATATCGTTGGTATGACATTAATATATCTGATGGTGAAGTTCCAGCTGCGTGGTATGTGAAGTACCGCTCCATCAGCATTACTCTCAGGTCCACTCTGACCCGGAGTGGTAGAAGCTATAGATTAAATAGACTAAAGAATGAGTATCAAAAATGTGTTTAAAAACTTGAGTTTTAAAAAATTGAGTTTTTTAAAAAAATTGAGTCCCTATCAAGAATGAATAAAACAAACAAGTCTTTTCTGGAATACTGAATATTGTAGGATCCATTTCTCTGAATGTTTGAGATGAGGCTTGATGATTAGTATTATCTGCGTTATTCGGACTATTGTCCTTATCTTCATTGTTATCTGTACAACGTTTCGGCCGATATGCTCTCCGGTCTTATTCGGGTATTTCTTGTCGGACCCGGAACCTTCTCGGACTCGGGAACCTTCTTTTTGGACTTGGGAACATTACTGTCGTAATCGGGAGCCATCACGGAACTTTGAACCTAACCCTTTATTCAATCCACGGGGTATCCTGTTCTCATTCTGCTAACCATAGCTGGGTAGGGGCGTTAAGCTGTGTTAATTATTATTCTATGTTACTGCTGACTTTGATCAGGATTGAACCTGCAGTCTAGAGATAACAGTCTCTTAGAACTGTCTTAACCTAACTACTTTATCCACTAGGCCATGTGTCCAATTTGTCCCAGTAAGAGAAAGTAATTTAAGAATAACGAGAATGAATAAATATCTAAAAATAAAAAAATGGATTTGGTTACAAAAAGGAAAAACCTAATTGGGCGATTTAAAAGAAAAACAAATATACATTGTACACACACACACACACACACACACACACACATATATATATATATATATATATATATATATATAATATATTATGAGGATGGGTTCGGGGTGAATAGAATGAAAAAGAAGGGGGAAAAGATGGAACATAAAATAAGCTGTCAAGATTAAGTACCGAAATGCGTCATTCACTTCGTGAGAAAATACCCACTCTTTATATATATATTTATATATATATATATATATATATATATATATATATATATATATATATATATATATATATATATAATATATAGTATATTATATATATATATTGTATGTGTTTGTCTATAACGTTTAAACACTATATATATTATATTGTATTTTGTCTGTCCTATAGACGTTTAAACACTA